>JAOEHX010054757.1:26615-74375 GCA_025448015.1 Bolborhynchus lineola
CAGGAGACCGGATATGAGTGGAGGACTCTAGTATAAAGTGCTAAAATAAAAAATAATTTAAGAGGAACACTAAAAAAACCTCACAACCCAGCTCAATTTCATTCTTAATGAAACATGCACTGCCAAAGCAGGCCCTGTTTCAGCGTTCACATCAGATAGGAAAGTTGTTGAAGTGGCAATTCGGGGGAATACAGAATTTCAGGCTCACAGTCATTTGAGTTCCTTTTGAAAATTAGGAGCATGCATATGCCTTAGAGGAGATAATAATAAAGAGAGACCAGATTTAATTTATGGGATATATTTTAATTTACTCCTATGATGATTTAGATGAGGCAATAGTATCTTAAAATGCTTCAGAAACTACATTTGCCAGCCTCGCAGAGTTCAAAACACTTTCCTTTAATAAACTGGTTATTGCTCTTCTTTAAATGTCATTATATTTAACATTTCTTCTTTGTTTCCTGTAGCACTAATCTCAGTTATTGACAGTTAGCAGCCGTACTCAAGATGAAAGGAATTCTCTTGTCATGATTTAATGCATTTCGCATCCTGATAATTCTTTCTTCATTCCTGCTGTTTTAAACAAAACTAGCTAGGAGCATCATTTCTGCCTTTCACTTATAACTGCTGGCTGATAATACAGAAATACATCCCAGGGGCAGTTTGCTACGTTATCTGTCCCCAATTATTTTTAAGATGATTAATGATTGTTCACCAGAGCTATGAAACAACTACAGAATTTCTTTGATATTCCTAAACAGCAATGATCTCCCCAGTTTCTGAAAGCCCACTGAATAGACATGACTATGCAGTGTTGTAAAATTGCCTACAGACAAGTCCTTAATAAAGGGCTACCAAAGAACTACTGATTTATATTTTTATCTTACTTGCATTTGGCTGTACTATTTCTTATTTGTTTAAAGGAGCATTTTTAAATGATGGCTGCAACTCCCAAAGCACTATTTAATGAATCCTAATGTTAACAGGTTCAAAGGCACAAAAGAATTTGCTACTGTAGGCTGTTTGAGCCTCCAGTTTTCTTCCTTTGTTGCTTGTATCATCTCAGATCATGGTAAATCAGTAGACAAAGAGCAGCATTTTATGAAGTATGTTAAAATTTCTTAAAATACAGCTGTATTTTCATATTGATAGCACACAAGCTTCCCATCACTCCTTCCTTCACGATTTGGCAACAGTGCAGATTACAGAGGGGAAAGACCAGGCTTCATTATCTCCCTACAAGTTCCTCAGCCTCCTATCTTCCATACCTTTGTTCATCAACCCAACAGTCCCCCTGTTTTGACCTCTGGTTTTAAGCAAGTTGACAGAGTTGTTATTATAAATGACTGATCTGAGACGCAGGTTATACACTGGAAAGCACAACAGTTATTTACATTATGGTATGCTGCAGCATGCAGCTTACTGCTCAAGTAACGTGTTTAGACAGGGGAGATGATGCAGCAGCGACAGGCAGAGGCAAACTCATACCTCAAAGAAGTTGTTCACCACAGAGCATTGCACCAAATTAAAGCAGAAGAACCAGTTCCTACCCCAGTTTATTTTGGTAACACAAGAGGTGGATACAAACAGATGGGGAAGGAGGAGGGAATGAGAAGACACTCCGATCAGATCATCAGCACCCAAAGTGCTGTCAAGACTTTGGGAGGCAACCTGCCAAAGACAAACTTTAATGAGATTTTTAAGGGGGCGGATGCTCATTAATTTTATGACAAACATGTAAATATTAAGGGCTTACAAATGCAGTTCACTGCAGTGAAGAAAATGTCATTCTACTAGGGGGAACAGGATTGCCTCTCTGAAGTGGGCGCCAAGCAGTATCTATTGTCTTAACAGCGACAAGGGTTACCACAATTTGCAACCTGCAAAACCAATCCCCAGATGCATGTGCTGGCCATCTCTAAATAACCTCAATAACTCGCCACACTCATGTCCAAGTCTCCTCTGGAAGGAAAGAAAATGCACAGACCAGGGGGGGATTGCAGAGCCACCCCGGATTCCCATGTCTTTCAGAGACAGCTCCCAAGTCCTGGTCTTCCTTATTCCTGCTGCAGTGCTACAGGCCAGTTCAAACAGCTCCAGGGAGGATATTTTGCCATGTGATTTTGGGAGTCATATATCACTGTCTTAGTCACCAACTCCCACTTTGAAAAGTGCTTGGAATGCTTACAAACCTGATTCCCTTCAAAGACTGTAGATATTATTAGAGCCTAGATCTCTTATAGTGGGAGAAATATGGACTTTATTATATTTTATTGTTAAGGAAAGGTTTCCACTAGGGTCTTAGAAGATAGGCAATTTCTAGAATCTGGGGTCCTTCAAAATATAATCTGTTCATCTACAATATGAAAAATTGTTGAGATTTTTTAACTGCAATTTTCAAATATAGTTAACAGAACTCTTTTTATAACTCTGAAGAAATAGCTAATTGTTTTTTATTCCTGTCCACAACGAGGTCATCACTACATACAAGGAAGCAAGATGGATTTAGGGTACTGTTTAAGGGCTGATTCTTATTCTAAATGATTAAAAGGAGATCAAAAAAGGGTGATGTTGAATAGAGTAAAGCAATTAAATGATAAAATACAAATGGAAAATGAAAAGCATTTGTAGCTAATGAACATACATCAAGTGACCAGTGGTTTTGGGGGATTAGACTCTCATGATAATAATTACATATTAATGTAATCTGTAACAGCATATATTCATTATTCGGTTGAAATAAAATAGCAGCACACACAATTCTGCATCACAATGGACATCCAGTTTAGCTAAACTGAACTATGCTGAAACTTGATACCAATGTATAACCATTTGGAAGACACTTTTGCTACCTCTACTAGTCTGAATAGCACTTTTGAGCACAAGTGGGATCAAGCATGGTTTGACCTGAGGATTTCGCAACTTGGAAAAAGCTTGCAAATAAGAGAGATTTATTTGACTTGGACCCAGATAATCTTTTGTCATGCAGATTAATTCCATTTCAAACACACAGGACACACTCAGGTTTACATGGTACAGCTCCAAGTAAGCAGCTCAAGTCTGAGATTCCTAAGGTTTTCATTTTAAGATAACAGAAGTGCCCTGTGACTTGCTTTGAAACCCTGTTCCACAGCAATACTAATCAGAATGTACTGCAGTTGTGAAACCATGGATTAACAAGGTTTACTCTGTGGCTGACACTTTCAATTCTAGATTGACCACAAACAGAGGACTGAAAACAGAAACTAAAGATCCTTACCATGCTATTCATTCATCCTCTTGACAGGTATGCTCTAGTAAGAAGTGCTGCAGTCAGCTCAGCTGTATATATTTCTCTGGCAACTCCTTCAGGGAAACACCCACACACACAGCTCCAAGCTTCACTGGACCTCACAACCTAAATAAATTAATAGAATTTGGATGTTAGATTTTAAAGGAAATAAAAGTGCTCCAGAAAGTGGTATAAGAACCATATATATGGTTCACCAGACAAACTCACTCTTCTTGAGTCAGAAAAACACAGGGAACATCTTTGCACTTGTATTTGGGAGGAGATCAAACTACGCTGCCATGACTCTGTGAGATTGCCAATGAACACCAAAAATACTCCAATTCTACCCAGACAGAAGTCTGTGTTGAATATAGCACAATTACATGCTGCTTAGAGCAGGAACTATAAGCAAAGAATTTAAAATATATCAATATCAGAGGAAATATTGGATAGTTCAAAATGCCTCTCAGTGTCTGATGCTCCCACTCTCTCCTGCTAGACACTTCTTGATAGAACTCCATCTCTCATGCCTCTGGGTACCTTGTGGTGCATGGCAAAGAACCAAATGCCACAGAAAACCCAGCCTCTGAGAGAATGAAACCATCAGGCAGGTGCAAACTACAGCCCTTCTAAGCAGATTCTGAGCCCACATACTACCATCTTATTTTTTATATATATAAATACCTATTCCTTTACGAAAAAAGATGCATCAACCTAGAAGTCGAAGGTTTCTAGCAACATGCTACGTTCATAGACATTTTTGTCATCTCTAGTGTGGGAGAAGAGTCTAAGAGCCTATTCACACTGTTATTCATGATGCTGTGCCTTCCAGTCTGTAGTTATTGCTCCCTCAGTCAAGGCAAGGAGTTTAATTAGACGGTACTGCAGTTAAACAGGAGAGTCCACAAAGCTACTAAATACCTCCCATCTGAGTGGAAGTAACATCCGAATGCCAATAAGATCATGGACTGAATCTGTGAGCAAACTTAAAGTGGACCAAAATCCCTGCTCATTCATTCTAGCAGAAAACAGATGGGGGGAGGATGTATGGAAGTCATAGAAGGGAGAAAGAGAAGCAGGAATCCATTGCAACTGTCTGCTGGCAAAAACAGGAAGAGGCTCAAGTAGGAGTATAGCAATGAACACTAGAGGCAGAAGAAATGGCAGCCGAGAGAGGAGGCAGCAACTTCTATAGCAGGTAACTGCTGTACGAGAAAGTTTGGCTTACTTAAATCCAAAATATTTCCCTTATTTTTCATGCAAGAACAGCATCAAATATAGGGGGGAGAAAAATAAAAGGCAGCATTATTTTCATTCTTCTTCTGTTCTATGACATCCTGCCATGTTCCTGGCATTCATTTGGTATGCCTCATGAGAGCAGACTGGGGCATGACATTCTGATGCATCATTATAAAGGACAAAGTCTACTGAGTACAAAAATGTCACCAGCACAAGACATCTCACCTCCACTCTCTTCCTGATCAAATAACAATAGAACCAGAGTTGTGTTTGTTCATCAAATAAAGAGAAGAGAAGTTAAAAAGTAGGGATAATTCATTACATCATAGAATAGTTAAGGTTAGAAAAGACCTTAAGATCATCTAGTTCCAAACCCCCTGCCATGGGCAGTAAGTCACTTTAAAACAATATAATACAGGAGAAAAGGAAGTGTTACAAAGCAGTGCAGCTTGGGGGAAGTTTGGGGAGTGGGGTAGAACAGTGTAAGAGAGATGCATAAGTGCCAGCAATGCAGGTAGGTTGCATGTGGTGCCACTTCCTCACACAGAGTCTCTTATCTCTCCCCTATAAGAAGCTACACATGTGTTGTCTTAACACTTAGTTTGCCCCTTCTCTCCCTCCCACTTGCTCTTCACTAGCCCTGTTAAGAAAGGTGCAGACTCCTAAGAGTCTGCTGAGGCTGCTCATCATGCTTAATAAACCCACTGCGACTGCTGTTTTTCTGTCCCCTCTTTATTCTGTCCTTGCAGTTCCTTTCAGAAGTTTTTGGCCTTTTCTTGTCTCTTAGAACACAAGCATGATTCAGTTATTCCCATTTTAAAGTTCCTGACCTTCAACTATACTTTGGTCTTCCACTTCAACTCCTCTCTAATACGCTTTTTGGTTACTATTTCTATCCTGCACTTGGCATTTCTATGAATTTGTTCTAACCAAGACAAATGACTTCATCTTACTCAAGTCTCAGAAACATCACCCTGTTCCCACTGCCTTGTCCAATAACTCCATCATATGTAACCATGCTGAAACTCTTGAAATGTCATCTTTCTCAATCCTTCTCTCACTTTTTTTGGTAATTCTTTAACATTATCTTGGGTGGATTTTCTTCACAGATTCTGGCATGGCTCCATATACATAATGACTTTGGCCTTCAGTTTTCCTCCCATAGCATTTTCCCAGCTGCAAGCTCACAGTTTGTCAGCAGACAGAGAGAGGGGAGCTGAGTCAGATATCCACTCCTCCACTCTTTGGTTCAACAAAAGAAATTTATACGCATTCAGAAGTCTTCGGCCAACTTTGACTGTCTTGTCTGAACACTTTAGCATAATTTCTTCAAATCAGCAGAGGGTGATTATACTCAGAAATACAAAACAAGGCTCTCAACCACATAGAGATGGTATACTATTTAACTTTACAAGAGGCTAAAAAATAGCAACAGAAACTTGCTGATGGAATAGGCAGTAGCATGAATCAACACCTGAATTATAACAAATTTTCAAGAAAGACTTTGAGTGCTGCTTCCTGCTATGAATAACAACTAGTAGGAGGGTGCAAGGAAGGACTATTCCCAACTAGTTAACATCTCAAATCTTCTCTTAACAGTAGACAAAATGAACAAAATGAGTGTCTCTCAATGTACCATTTGCTGTGCATCATAACAGAAAATCATTGAAAGTCTTCCGTACTTTACTGTCACTTTAATAAAAAGCACAACTTCAACAAAAAACAATCACCTTCATTTTTGCAGAAAACAAGTTTTAGGATTGCCATAGAGGAAAAAAAAAAAATCTTCTGGTGGTTTTAACTGAAAGAGCATAAAAGCATCATAACAGAGTTAAAAACTATTCAGATTATGAGGCCTCCTACAATGAGTGCCTCATCCTTGCATTGAACAGAAGTCATCAGTTTCAGGGGATGAAGCCACATAATCACTGACATCTCATCCCTACTGAACAACTATGGAATGATGGAAAAATAATATAAGGCACAACTTCCATGACTCTACAAAGTAGAGAAAGTTCTCTTCATTGTACTTTGGTGAAAATACAGATAACTGCTCAGTTCTCCTCTATCAAAACCAAGATGAAAAACATTTTGTGAAGCTATCAAGATCTACAGTGACAGAAAAAGCTTGCAATCCACTTACTGAGCTTATCAGAGGAAATAGATTACTGAAACTGCATCACTAAATGTCCTAAGAAGCACCAAGAACAGCTACAAAATCTGGAAGTGCAGGGTAATATTCCCCGAAAAGCAGGCTGTAACTCTAAACTCCTTCACAGCAAGGTACTGACCAGCTGTCACTGGGAAAGTTGTTCTTAATAGGGCTTTCCAGAGTTCAGCGTGTAGAACAAAAATAACACCCACTTGCTTCTTTTGTACAATGATATAAAATGGTCATCCTAATTCCTCCAGACAGAATGCAACGTGAATACAGGACTGCAAAACATGCACCTCCAAGCTCTGATCTGAAGGCTGGTACTCCTTTGTCATTTTATCTGGGAACTTTAGCTACTTAAACGCTCACAACAAAGCACGGGAAATGATAAATAAATCGTTGATTTTTCTTTTCATTTGCTAATGCCACAAATGGCAAGCACTCCAAACTTGGAAATATTCCTCACTGGGAATGAATTACAAATTCATACTAGCTTCATCACTGACATAAGAGAACACTGCTTGCATTTTGGTCATCAAATCCAATGGATACTTTCCCAACAGGGTGAAAAAGGCTGAGATCAAGGTCCCATTTTCAAAAGTTGATGGCGCCTTTCCAGATGGCTGCCCAGTGAAGGAAAAGGAAAGAAAGAATGTTCTTCGCAGAGGCGGGAGTCTCAAACTTGTATTTAACAAAGTGCAGCTTGGAACTATGGGCTGCGAAGAACACAAAATTTAGCCAGAGACTGAATACAGCTTCGAGTCTGCAGTACTTTTCCTACCTCAATGAGCTTCAAAGTCAAGCCAAGCTTTTGACCCGCTTTTCACCTTACAAAGCAAGCATGTCTTCCTAATTAACAGCACGTCTTCATTTTCCTTCAAAATCTACTCAAAATACTATATGTTTTCTTGCCAATGTGAATATTATGAAAAATAAAAATATCTTTCGCCTTTGGCTCAGATTCAACAATACTCCAGATATTAAATAAGCCAGGAACTTATGTGAGACAACTCAAAAACCAAACTACTGATTAAGCTCAAAACAAAACTCTTGGTATTATTTATGACACATGTAATTGTTATTCAGATTATATGACGCACTAAAGATATTTATAACAATCACTGATTCATTCCATTTCTTCTAGCTTCAATGCTTAAGAACATGAGAGGTTTGGAAATGAAGCTACCATCAAGATTTTAGGCTGCTGTGGGAATTTGTTTTGCTAAAGAGTTAAGAGCAATGTAAGCCTACACATTCAATAGGAACTCCCACAAGGAAAGCTTGCACAAAGATTCTGAACATCATATTTTAACAAAGCCTGAATAAATTCTGGCGCTGTCACCCAGACTCCTATGCTCCCCTGAGCTGAACTGCATCCATTACTTCCTGAGTATCATAGCGACAATCTAAGAATTCATTTGAAGAAGATGCCTAAGGAATTTGTGTCAAACATCCCTTCTTTCTTTTTCCAACACTTGGACTCCAAGTGAAAGGACCTCTTCAGTGAAAGGCCTTGGACCATCTCTGTGGCACTTTTACTGAGAGCGCACTCCTTTCAAGCCTAAGGCATTTTTAGCTGCCTTTATGGACACTGAGCTAGATTCAGTCCACTCTTATCTTACTCTCCCCCCTTGGTCTGCTGACAGCTCACTTTAACCTCTCATATGCCCCCAGGACATGGTGCAGGGGCAACATTGTCTTTCTGAGTGCAGGTCTCTCAGGGCTGACCAAAAGTTAAAGCATGATATTAAGGGCACTGACCAAATGCCTCTTAAATGCTGATGGGCTTGGGTCATTAACCACCTCTCCAAAGAAGCGTGTTCCAGTTTTTGACCACTGCCTTGGTCAAGAAATGCTTCAACTCTACAAACCTGGTACTGCCACAGGGATTTAAATACTGTGATGCGCTTACATATATACCAGCTTTAATATGTATTTTAAAAGATACACCTGGAGGCCACCCTTCAAAGGGAAGGGCAAGTCAGAAGTGTAGTAATGCTTCAGCATGTGAAGAACTGAAACATGCCTCTCTCTGTACATAAACATGCATGCATTAGACAAAAACAAAGGACTATTTAAACACCAAAGTTGGCTCAGATGAGCAACATTCTGAAAGTGATCTGAGCCCTCTAGTGATGGAGAAAATTAATGAAGAGTCCGCTCTGCTCCTTTCAGTAAAGAAATGTTTCTCATTACGCTTAAAGATGAAGTGATGATAATGCTTTGGTCACGCCTTAGCTTGCATTCTTGTATTTTTTCATATGCTAAAACCTAAACTAACACCACAGCTGAGCCATACATGAATAGTTTAGAATTTATTAATTTTTTTTTCTTGATATTAGATATTGCTTCCTTTCTGGGAAGTGTTATGACCCCATTGCTACACTATTTAAATCCACTAATCGGTTATGAATCTCTAGTTCTTTTCCAGTGATATTTCATGTCTTCTCCCATGAATAAAATGAACTTTTATGAAAGGAAGAAACTAATTTAACAGATTAACAGATATTTTCTTCTCATCCTGTTGTCCAGCTCATTTCACTGACCTCACACTCATATTATTGACCTCAGTCCAAATGAAGTAAACCAGCTGTCTTTTAAATGTTTTTTAAGCAAAACAACCCTCCCCCCACAAGTTTCTACCACTCTGCAGCATTATACATCATCTCAGAACATACCAGCATATGGCAAATGCTGGTCCGTAGGATAGACTTGTTTTAAGCTGGCCCAGCCAGCATCCACGTGTCTGAGATAACCTTGGCAACCCACAGGGGCACAGCCAGACCCCTAGCCTGCCCATCACTGGGCCACGGTGAGCCGTGCCTGCTGCAGAGACACTTATGCAGCATCCCACATCCCAGTCACCTTTGTCAATCTACAGAAGGGCACTCCAAGATGACTTTCTAATGCTCTTTAAGTGGTCAAATTTCCTATGGTAACCACCACACCACGCTTCTGAGAATCACATTCAATCATTCATGCAAAAGTTAAGGTCATGATTTTTCCAAGAGCAGGAGAACCCATTGTCTTTTAACGCAAATTCCAGTTCACAAATCCTCCCTTTAGAAAACCTGCTCTTTGAAAACAAGCTTTCAGCTAGAGCGCATAGGTGAGTGATCCCTGCTCCATGCCAGAGGCAGAGTGTGCTTAAGGCCACGCTCAGAACTCCATAAGTGCTTCCAAGGTTAGTAATTAGCTGAAGGTTTTTCAGCAGCTCAGTTTCAGAGTTTAGCATCTACTGCTAAAGTCTCACTTAAGCATTCCTTTTAATAGTCCCAAAGTGATTAGTAGCACACATATAAATAGAAGTCAGCAGACTCCAGTAGCAGAGACTTCCCAAAATTCCAAAGTGAGACCTCAAGAACAGCCAAGATAGAAATATTTGAGATCAGGGGAAAAAATCCAGAACTTTTGGCCCAGCGAGCATTGCCAGCAACAACTCAGGAGTACCAATTCAGATTAAAGTCAGACAAACAGATATACAGCTTCTGGTGATATTTTTAGTTAACCCACAGAATACACAGAAAATGAGTGTGCACCAGAAATTTTTAATGATACAGGGATACAGACCCTTTGAATTACTTCACATTATTTGAAGACAAACCTATGTAAAATAGGCTTTGGTTAGAGGCTGGAAATGCGTCACTTTCACTCCTTTTAGAGCACCCTAGAGGACAACTTCCTGTGTGTAAACATGCACTTATTCCTGGCTAGTCCTTGGTGATGATAATAGGAGCCCCCATTAACCACCTGGAAAAAGATAATGATGACTTGTTTAGACTAGACCTCATTCATTAGCGGCACTACTAATATATGAACAGTTAAATGCTAAGTAATAAAAACAAAACCAAAAAGCAAACATAAAAGGAGGAAGGTGGCCAGCATGTGAGGTGGACTTTAAGCTCTGCCTGCTACCAGAAGTACTGCAGCAAAACAGGATGTTAAATTAGTTTCAAGATGCACCACATGCAGTGGTGCATGAAATTATTTCTTATGGTGTGCTGCATAGAACCACCCCCTGTGGGAATGCAAACCTCAAACAGAGATAGCCACAGAAAAAGGACTGTTCGCAGGGGATGTTTGAATCAAGATGCCTGAAGACACAGAACATGTGAATTTCACTAACTGCTTTATTCCTGAAGCATGTTTAAAATATCAATAGTGGTGTGTTTAAGTTTAGATCAGCTTCTATGAATAATCATCTGGATTTCTTTCTTGCAACACAGACTGCTCAGCTAGATTGCCAACATATATTAGAACTTTAAAACATTTTCCTATTGTGCTACTGCACTGATGGGTCAGGCAAAAAAGCATTTTTTCCACAGTCATAAAGTAGTAACAAAATGAAAGCCCATCAAGAAGAGAACATATTAAAACCACCTCCCAGCAAGCATTATGAATGTTTTTTTTTATATTGTCTTATTGAAGGAAAAACCTGTATATTTGCCCTGTTCTTGATGCAAGCTGCTCCTACTGCTCTTATTGCACATGCAGTGTACTTTAGGGAGAAGTGGGCAGCTGTTCACAGGAACAGTCATTGCTGAGATCTATACAACCACCACCTTTATCTTCCCACAACAGCCTAACCACAGTTTGCAACACCAGGGAAAGCTGTGATGCAAGGGGTGACCGCAGTGAGAGCCAGTTCAAGCCAGAGGACATGGGAGTTCTGCTCCCCATCCATCCACAAGCTGCAGCCTCATCCACATCAACATAAGGTCACTTCTTCACAACTATCATTTCTTTTTCTTTACTGTTAGGAGGGCAACAAGGCCAGAAACACTAAGCTGGCAAAGGACAGACAGGATTTGTAAAGCAGTAATGCCCACACACACCTCAAAATAAGAGTGCAGATGCAAATCTGGAGGTAGATCTGAGCTGGTATCTTTAACAGCACTGGGCTACACTTGAGTTTATGTTCATTCAGTAGTCTGCATGCCAACTTGTGCTGCCTAATACTAACATACCCTTGCCTCCACTGCTGGTCTGAATCCTTGCTGTGCCAACTCTACAACTTCTAGTGTTGGGATTGCCAGGCACTAATTGACAGCATTTTCCTCATTAAAGCCATTTTCAGCAATGTCATTCACTGTCTTTTTTTCACTGCATTTTCCAAATATGAACAAGATCTTTTGTGGCAAATGTAAACATAACATCCCAAATAACCAGATATGACTACTTATTAGTCCAAGGAACAGCTGTCATATTTAACAAAATATGTGACTTCTCAAATGAAGCAGGAAAAGCGGGTTTAAGTTTTTCTCCTCTCAGATTGGACTATGCTGGCAGATAACCCAAGAAACCCTCCTTTTTTCTGATTTACCAATTCAACTGAAGGTTAAAAGCACTTGCAGGACAGCTGTTGATCAAATTGAAATCAAAGCTGCAAATGAGGATGTTGAAGAGGAAGGACACAGCACATGCCCATCACACCAGGAGCTCATCAGACTTCACATTCTTCCCTCGAGGCCTCACATAAATTCTGTCCGGTTGTTAACTATGTGTAGAGTAATGATCTCAGCAATACTGACGTCACTTCTCTGTGTAGAAATTGAAGCTAGGACCCCTCCAAGGGAGAAAATATCCAAATGGAACCTATACAGGTAGAATCAGATAGATTGAGGGCAACCCTAAGGCCAAGCCTTATCAGCAGGTGCTTTGATGCCCCATGTTCTTGCATGGCCATGCAAAAGTAGGGCACAGCAGTAGCCTGGATGTTGGGGAGCTCAAGGGGTTTAACCCAGATGGTCCTTTGGGCTATTAACTTGTTTTAATGGATTAGGAAAGAAGCCAGCAGAGTGTTACCAGCCACTCCCCATAGTCAGAAATTGTCCAGCAGCAAATAGAGGCCAGGGAAAGAGTGACCAGAGGTGAAACAAAACAGAGAAAGATCAGAAGGCTCCTTGCAGCACCTCAGACACAGATGGAGTGCTCTGAAATGTAATGCATGTTTTGGAATATACATTCAGTCTGATGAAGACTAAAGATTTGGGCAGTAGAGCACTGCATTCCCAAATCACAAGAACTTAGAGCTAAAAGGTGAAATTCAGGATTAAGTCTACCTGTTAACGCAGATAAAGCTGATGACTCAAATCACAAGATGGTAAAGCAGTGAAATAAAGTCACTGGTTATGTTAATATTTTTACATCCGCTTATCTGTTTAGACTGATGTATGAAAACAGTCTCCAGCATAGTCAGACCTTGGGAGGCCCTTCACTATTACATTTAATTTAAAAGTTTTAAAATGGTAATTAATAAACTCATCCACTTAATTACACTATATTATTATAATAGAGATAAACCTCTTGTTTGCAAAGGAAGGTCTAGCAAGATAGCAGTATTAAGTGACAAGCATGAGAGATAAATTTCTAAAGTATTCCTTAATGTCTGACAAACTTCAGACATTAAGGCTGGCTGTGCAGTAACTCAAACTGTGCTCAGCTTGGGCATGTGCCAGCTAAAGGCTCCCTATTATCCAGCAGCCCATTTTCCAAATTCTAACTAGGTATGCTTCAATTCTCCTTTCAACGAACCACAGAAAACTTTTGCAGAGCACAGTTGATTAAATAAGATTTTCTTAACAGTTTTGCATTCTGGGTACTTTACTCATATGCATGGGGCCAATAACTCAGAAAACTAAGCACTTGCTATCCTGCCAGAGAAGTGGGAAAAAGTCAAGTTGCAATAGGGTGCAAATCTACCTGCATTTAAACCTGTTACAAAACCCCCAATTTAGTGGAGAGGTTTAGATTAATCAATCTCATATTCACCATGGTGAAATTATTTGCATTTTCCTGCTGCCCCCAGGAACTCAAAGTTGTCAATATGGGATACCCTACAGCACACACACACACAAAGTTTAGGCACTATAGCATAACAAAGCACACTAGATGACTCTGCTAATGACCCTGTCCCTAAACTGTCTCACAAAGCTTTTTGAAATTCAAGCCAGAATCTTATAGATCTAGTTCAGAAGACCTGACTATATTCCACTTTTGCTATTGCTAAGGAGGAAACTTCTGAGCTTCTTGGTGACATTGCAGAGGAAAGGAGAACGTTTCTAGTGGTACACCAAGATTTCACAAAAACTTACAACCTGATGGTATTCTGCAGGAAAAAGTGGGAAAGTAATTACTAGCATATTTTTTAAAGGGAATTTGACTTGAATTATATACAGCATATAATATTATGCAACATTGATTATTTTTTCATTACAGCAGGTTGCTCTCCAAGACATTTAATTTGCAGTGTTTCTGACAGCTCTGGGAGAGGGCTTAGTCCTCACTGCAGTCCAGAAAAAAGATACTGCATATGTTGGAAGCAAAAATCAAGTGTTGATTTTGTTTGTCTTTAAATATTTTCCTAAAAGAGCCTTCCAGGCACAAGCAAATCCTCTACATTTTAACACTGCTTTTTTGCAAGAATGGATGGCAATACCTCTCCTTCCATAACTGAGTTTGTATACAGGAGCTAAATCCGGGAAGAACTGACCTCACCTCCCAGGTTTTCATCCTGGAAAGAAACTCTTTGCATTTCTTTATTTAAAATAAACAACCAAGATTTCAGAAACCAAAACAAGAAAGCAGGCAAAACATACTGTGATGAAAACCAATGGAAAACACCCATTTATGCAAGTCTGTAAAAAGAAGCAACTATTACTGTGACTCAGAAATGTGCACAGAGATGTTGAGCAAGCTCACACAACAGGTAAGCACAAGGACTTTGATAGTCAATAAATATCAGGCTCCATTCAAAAAAGCTTAGCATTAGCAAAGGCTAAACAAAGCTTTTCGTAATACTGCTCCACAGGATATGTACAGACTCATGTCTCAACAAATAAAGGATTTTTGTTCTTCATGACAAACCCTATGCTTCCAGGATGAGGGTGATAAATTAGTTAAAAGCTCAAAGCAGCCAGAGAACTGAAAGATGCAAGATTCTTCAAGATGCTGTGATTCTTCAAGAAGCTGCGTTAGAGCTTATGCCAGCAGCTCTTGCCAAACACAAGTGCAATTAACCAAAGTGAATTTGTAAGAGTCTGCAGGGAAAATAAAAAGGGTCAGGGAGATAAAGAGATAGGAAAAGGCTCATCAGAGCTCAGGTCTGAACTATGAGACAGCACAAAGTAGGATGGTCATGTAGGAAAGCGGAAAAAGATCATTGAGCAAAACAGGAGTAGAGAGGGTAAATGGATACAGAAAGATAGTAATAAAAACCAGGTCAGTGAATGTGCAGGTCTTTTCAAAACCTTAAGGATGTATCACACAGAATATTAGAAAACAAGGCATCTATGGGATAGAATATCCAAGTGAAAAGCAAAGATATGAGGACAAGATAACTAGTGATAGGACAACAGCAGATGTTCTCCCTTAAAGACAATGAGCCTGCATGTTGCCAGAAAATGTTAGGAGGGTTGCAGAATTGGCAGGTTTACTTAGACCCCCTTTGGATATCAGATCATGGAACATCATATTATGGTATCAAGAAATAAAGGAGGAAAGAACGGGAGGAGACAGTTGGCTCAATGTCCTTGAAATATTAGTGCAAAGAGAGAAGTCTGAAGAGCGCAGTAGTAATTACTTGGCATAAAGGGGAACAGAATCATGCAGCAGTGGGGGGAGGGAGGAGGAAGGGGGAAGAGAAGGGGAGAAAAGAAAAAAAACAAACCCACTGCACTAAAGAGCATTCCAGCTAGCATGAATACAAACTCTTGTAACTGCTGATCTCAGGAGTGGAAACACCCAAACCTAGGCTTAGGGAAATACATTAATAGAAAGAGTATTACCAAGCTTCACCAGAAATGCACAGCATGAAGTAGGAACAGAAGAAAACAGAAGAGGAAGTGAAGTCATGCCTTTCATTTCACCAAACACACACCATTTCACAAACATGCTGGTGGACCCACGGCCTTATCCAGGAACCTTTCTTTTCCTTCTGGGGGAGATCTTTAAGCCAACACCTTCCCCACCTGCTCCAGATGCACAAGAAAGAAATGCCGCGTTGCAGGAAGACCTAGACTGCAGTTTGCATCACAAATGAGAGGGCATTTGTGCACAGTTTATCTCTGGGCATCTTCTGCTCCCAGGCAGAGGAGACTCCCACCGTGTAGCCTTCAGAAGCCCTAGGAAGGGCTCCCACACTCAGGAGAAGGGGGAGCACAAGAAGTTCTGTACCACTGGAACTCCCGTCTCAACACTTGCACAAGGGCAAAAGCACAGGTCTATGCTTCAAAAGCACAAGATGCCAGTGCTATAGCAGCAGAACATGAAGCTGGAGGCCAAAATGAGCATAGCTTGTATAGATAGAGCAAGGCTTGACAATCCAGAGAAGTAAAGCCTGGAAGCTCTGAATCTCCAGAGGTGGAGGGAAACTAAGTCACAACATAACATCAAAAAGCCAAGTAGAAGGCCACTAGTGTCTTCAGACCAAACCCAGCAATAAAATCAGCAATAATCCTGCATAGGGGGCAGACAGCAGATGGAAAGACAGGCACATCTATGAGGACCTTCTCTCCTCCTACCCTTCAGTCTCTTTCATCTACAAAGGACAGCATTCTCAGTGCTATTTCATAAAGCAACAGTTAAGACAGAGTCTGCACTAATTGGATCATGTCTCTCCAGAGGTTTTCCAACACTGACAGAGTGTTAGCATTCCTCTTAAGCTTTTAATATCATGAAAGGAACTTAACCTACAGCTTTAAAGAGAGATCAAGTAAAACATCCAGGAAACCAATAGTTTCATCTAGTGCATCACAATGCACTACCAATATTGCAGCAAATTTTCCACTTTTTGGCAAAAGAATCACAAGCAAAAATTAAGGGATTTACTGAAAAACAGAAGTGAAGCAGATAAGGATGAGAGAAAAGAGGATAGTAGAGCAGATCTTAGAGAGTACTGTTGACTCTTCTCTGTGCAGGGTAGCATGGCCCACATCCAGCATCCCCTCAGCCAGTTCTGAGTGTGCTCTGCAGACAGGTACCAACGTGCCTCTATCACCCAGCACACAGTTGTGTGGTCTTCTGTTATCCAGAGGCAAAGTTCTCTATCTCATCAGCATTGCCTATTTTACAAAAATAATGAGGAGTATGCCACATTCCATAACTAAATGTAGTTCTGCAGTAGCTTTGCTCTTCGTCAGTCTCATCTTCAGAATTACAAGTCAGAGGGACAGGCATATAGTTTGGGAAATTTTCCACTTCCGTCAAAGTAAAAAAGGCAAAGCCGTGACTACTCAGCACTGACTGCTCTCAGAAGGCAGAACTATAAAAATGCTACCAGCAGCACTGAAGATGATTTGAGCATACTTTGTATTGTGAGCAACTGCAGAAGAGAACAGCGTTGGTGTGTAAGGGCCAGCCAACTTCTCAGTAACCAATAAATTAAAATGTCCTTTCTGACAGCCACTGCACAGACTTCTCAGCAGGGAAATGTTTGTTTGCTTAAACTGAATTTATTTCCCAGGCTTACTGGGGAAGGAGAAAGAGAACTTCTAGATTTAAATGTACTATATAGCATGCTGGTAAATATATACCAACTGGTAGAAACGGATTACGGTCAAGTGTTCTTCCACTGCTTGTTGCAGTTGTCCTCAGACCTACAAACCCATACTTCTATCCCAGTGACTCAGAAAAGGAGGATGTTGCTCCAAACCACATTGATCCATTAGATACAAACAAGTTTTTCTAGCACTTAAGTTAGCTTGAGAAATCCAGTATTATCTGTGTCTATAAATTTCACGGGGACTTTTTAATGTTGGAAAAATGTTATATATTTGTAATAAAGGTATTACTTGTAATTTATATGCTACAGCACTTACCCACAGCAAAATTTCTGAACAAGAGGAGTACAAATAGGTCTCTGATTTTTCTTGAGTTTATGCTTACAGAATTGTCAAAATACATGAAGCAAACAAAGGATAATGCACCAGCTAAGAAAGGTTTCCTTGCTTTAGAAGGGGATCTTGGGCCATGCAGTCATTACAGGGCTTCTTTTTGCAGGGTTTAGGAAAGGTGCACAATAAATGCAGAGACCAAAGAGGCACAAAATTACCAGCACCCCGAGCAACACTTGGTCCTGACAGTGAACAGGAGCTCCATCAGGCAAAAAGATGTGTTTCTGCTCAATGAAATAGATCTATAGAGCTTTCGGTAAAATATATGATAAATAGTCCTAAGTCTTAATTTCTTTTTCTATTTGATATTAGGGGACTCCTGCATGTCAAATTATCAAAGCATTGGATTATTCCATGGAAATTCTACCTTCAGTCTACAGTCCAGACAAACTGTCAGTGCCTTTGAACAGGATTCACCCAATCTAAGTACATGGAATTTTGTTGTCTATGCATAAGCTAGTCACCTTAGGCTATGTTCATAATCAAGAGGGAGAAACAGGCTTCTGCAGAGGGAAATTCACTTTAGACATACTTAAGTTAATATTTATGTATGGACATTATCTTTAGATATGCAAGATTTCATGAGTATGTTTTTTCCCTAAACTTAGGATATATCCAAACAAACAGTCAGAATCTGGTTATGGTTAGAAGTGAAAGCAAGGAGACATAACATTAGAAAATAACAGTGTTATAGAAGGTGATGATTAAAGTGGCGTGTCTCCTTGAAAATCATACAGCACTTGGGTCAAAATGATTTAACAATACTGCAAAGAGCTTAACCTTCTCAAGCAAAGAGAAAATAGGGAGTGACTCATCATTTAGCACCAATTTGAATTAAATTATTCTACCCTAAAATATTAATTCCTTACCTTCTGGAAAACAAATATACTCACGTTTGGAATTCACCATCATATTCACCCCTGTGAAACTTCACTAACAATAATTCTAAAACAGCATTTCCCTACATGATTGCAAATACTTTTCATTGCACACTTAAAGGATGTGAATTTTCCCTTCGTGACTGTTCCTTCAGTTCTCATTCAGAGTAAATAGCATCTGGTGTGGTACTTAGTGGGGGACTGATGTCCTTTTTTAATGAGTACCAGAAGAGGCAGATACACAAAGCATGCGGAAATAGTGATTAACTTTCTGCTGCCCAGAGTCTCCCAAAGCCTAGTCATATTTCTCTTAATGGCTATACACTCAAGCAAGCAGAACTGTGTATTGTTTATCTGATGAGTTTGCCTTCTCTTAAACTAGAGAAGAGACTCTTGGGGTTACATTCCAACATAAAATGAGAAGCAGAGAACTGATTAATCACTGGAAAGAGAAAATTATACAGTAAAAAACCCCAAACTTCTTCAGTGACTCACTGTCACTTGCCACGCCTAGCCAGGAAAAGTTAGTTGGAATAAAAGAGCTACTAAATAATATCCAAAGCCAGATCATCCTGAGACTGATGAGGCATAACAACCAGCCTGGCTTTTTAGGCTGGGCAGAGACAGCAGAGATGCTGATGGTCCTTGTCGAGATGCTACGGTCTGTTGAGACGAGCATAAACTTTCTAGGAGAAATGCCCAAGCTTCAGACTCTCTTCACACTTCACACCTCAGTAGTAGGGGCTGCACGCCCCACCACAGTAGCTCCTCATACAGCTCACAGCAGAAATTCACTGTACGTGTGACTACCTCCCACCTATTGCACTACTATCAGGGTTATCTAAAAAAGTACCTACAAGAAGAAGCATACACACAGTTTCAGTCTCATTCAGTAAAGCCTGAGATCTCAGCCCCAAGGACTGGCTCTTAATGATTTCAAAACACTGAGTCTCTCAAATTCTTCTCTTTTTCAAAAGGCAGAGTGCCTTTACATCTTCACCAAGAACAGAAAATGCCTACA
The DNA here is from genome assembly GCA_025448015.1 of Bolborhynchus lineola. Taxonomy (NCBI): domain Eukaryota; kingdom Metazoa; phylum Chordata; class Aves; order Psittaciformes; family Psittacidae; genus Bolborhynchus; species Bolborhynchus lineola. The sequence goes on from JAOEHX010054757.1 coordinate 46,072, forward strand.
GGAATGAACAAATGAGCCCAGATTTCTCATTAGTTCATATTACAAGCAGTACATACCTGACCACATAACAGAAGAGGATTAGCATCAGAGACATACATTAATAGCCAGCGCCTTCTGACTCAAAGAAGTGAGTGTAGCAAAACAATACCAAAATGATACCTTTTACTAGCAGCTAAACTAACTCAGATATATTTATGTCACATTGATGTTGCTGCAGATCAAAGGAAAACATTTAGAAAGGTGAGAACTAATGAGACCAAAGTTGCATCTGCTCGTACTATACCATTTATCTCAGCCTTCTGCAATTTCATCCAACTGTAAAGAAAGAATAACTCAAAAATCATGGCTCATTGAATTTGTTACAGAGGAAGGAGAACGAATGGACCCTTCCCCATTCAATCATGACTATTTGCAGAGGAAATTGTGCTGAAATAATGGTTTATCAGATACCTCCAGCTGTGTGAGACCCTGCTGTGCCTATCTACTAAATAAGGCACCCAGCAGCACATAGCTGATCCAGAAATCCTTTCCCTGATTCTTCATACAGCATCTGCTCTCTTTTCCTTTGCTTTGTAGTCTTACTCTAATCTTTCTTGCTTCAAGCTGGCTTGGGCTACCCACTGAGCTGCATCCTCTGGAAGCGGCAGAGTATGGGGGTAAGCCCTGGAGCTCCTCCTCGGGTCCACACTCACCAGGCTGGAAGTTCTCTGCACTGACGCATTCTCCATCCTTCAGAATTTCCTTTCACAATCACCATCATGGTGCTTAGCACAGAATATGTTCTTCTCAGTGACTATTGCTGTTCCATCCACTTCCTCTATATTACCATCTCAAGAGAGTAAGCCACTATATGTGCAGTTCAGAATTGTTTTCTTTCTCTCCCAGTGATGTATTTTTTGATGTTGTCATCTTGTGAATTTCTGCTATAAACTTTTATTTTTACTGACAATGTAATTTAGGTTTTAAGTTAATGCAGTGTTCAGTTTATGATAACTCTTTTTTGGCTTCTGTTTAACAGAAAAAACTTTAAATGCTGGCTATTCAAACTCTCCTGTGCCAAGGCTATTAAGCATTTCATCCCTGGCCTATCTCATTGGTTTAATAGCTGACATAAGCCCAAGTATCTGCTCTCAAGCCTGTATCAACTACTCAGCTAACTTGCTTTCTTACACAGTCATACAACTAGGACCTATGTTGAACATAATTACACTATGGCTAAGAAGCAGCAAAGCACAAGAAGCTTAAGTGGCATGACCCCACAAATAGCTGTTATGTAAAAGCTTTAAAAATGTCAGATGGTTAACCAAGCATGAGATTTAAAAAATAAGGTCTTTGAGTAATTTATTGGTTTGCAACAGGATCTCTGCCTTCAAAGAGATCTTCACCAGAAGACATGCCTCAACTTAGAAACTTGAGCTCTCCTGGGCAAGGAAGACATTACACTTTGTTATTAATAACTCCATTTTGCTTTCATTATTAAACACGTGTGAATGAGGAAAAATGCAGATGCAGAACTGCGTTTACATTGAATGGGTCATTAGTTCCCTAGAACATGTTGATATCAATGCTGAAGCATTTTTATTCTTCATACAAACAATTATGTAAAGAAAGGTTGACCTTACAGCTAATAGAGTACATTTTCACTTGAACTGGAAACAGCACAATAGCACTGAAGTGATTGAATGGCAGTGAAGCAGCTGACAATCATTTACTGTTGTGGTTTTCAGTATAAGCCTCAATGATGTCTTCCATTAGGAATAGAAGTCGGATAGTTTCCACTTACCTGAACATCATTTGTTTAATTGCAACATGCATCAGCAAAGTCATTAGATTTTATGACACATGTGAAAGACAGATAATTAATGATAAGTCTGTTTAATAAATATCCTACTACCAAGCAATGTGACTAATGCAATGCTAGGGAAAAAAAAAACAATAAAACCACAACCTGGCACACAGAGAAGATTCAGTTTACGTAAGGCCTAGAAAATCTCTTTAAGTTCCAGTTCAATATTACACACTTGGGTTTAGTTTTTGAGGTGCCCTGCTAGAAAGAGTAATCATTCATGCCATCACATTGCAGCAACACAAAGAGGACAGCACAACACTGAACACACTGAGGAGACAGCCGTTTGCCAGACGCCAGTTCCTTTGCTGTAGTTGGCCTGATCCCATCTTCAAACTCAAGTAAATCCAAACAAAAGCAAAGTACTGGCATAAAGGACAGGCTTTCTCTAAGTCACTAAAAGTAGAATTTCTTCAAGCCCAGAAACCTACCTTTTTAGAATACTAAATAATTATATTCTGCCATTAGAAAAGTTATGCCTATATCCAGCCTCAAGTAGAAAGCCTATCTTTCAGAAGGAAATGTCCTATTTCATACTGGGAGGGGGGGAAGTTAAGTTTACTTTCAAAAAACCCTAGAGGAACATGTGATTCATTTGTTGTTTACTTTAGCAAATTTTTAAGCTGCTAGAGATTCATCTATTGGTAATTCAAAAGCTGGCACAATTAATGCAAACATTTGTTCTGAAGTTAAAGTTGTATAGATTAATATTAAAGAAGGAGGGTGAGGGAAAGCAAAGGCTCATGAAGCAGCAGATATTTTCTGAAAGCCTAACAGGCACTCAATTCTTATACCTGAAGCATGCTTCAGAAACCATTACCTTCTTACAAGCAGCTGGTTTGGGCAGAGGGATGTGAATTGGGAGGTTTGGAGCATAAGAGAAGAGTTATTTTTTTAATTTTGAAATACTTTTATATTTGTGCTATAGGTTTCTGATTGGCCTGATACATAGTACCATTCCTACGAACAAGGAGATAATCATGTCTGGTTTTCAGCTTCAGCCTCTGTGAAGGGTACAGTTTCATCACTGAGTTCAAAGGACCAGGCTTTCTGATTCATAGAAGTTTCCAAATATCATCACCACCTTCTTTTGTCTCATTACTTGTCATAAAGATTCAGTCATCACAACAACTCTGCTGCTATGAGATACTGCCTCTTTTGCCTACAAACAATAATTCTATTTCTGGGTGGATTACAGCAAGGCCACTGAAAAGATCACATCAAACATGCTGTCATCAGCAAGTGTCCTGCTAGCTCAGATCCCACCTTCAGCACCAGGATCAAGCTGTGGTGGGTTAGACAGGAACGGCCAGGATACAGCACTGACCAATCCCAGCACAGCCAAGGCTCCTCAGCGTAATGCCTGTCACCTTCCCCAGTCAATCCCTGTGAGCTGCATGGCTCTGCTACTTTGCTGCAAGAAAATAAATGCGAAATAAATCATCTTTGTTTTGGTGGTGGTGGTGATGCTGCCACTTGGAGGACATAGAGGAGGAAGACTTCCTCCCAGACACCAGAGGTGGCTGAGGCATTTTCTGCTCAGTTCTCCTTCCTAGGCCAGGAGAACAATGAACCTATGCAGCCCTTTGTGGCTTTTCAAGGAACCTTTTTATCCTTTTATGCAAGTTCCAATCAAGTTTAAAATAAGCATGCCATGCAAAAAAGTGAATCAAGACAAAGGGGAGCAAGAAAAAAGAGTTCACAAAAAAGACACATGAATCAGGAAAGGATCTGAAATAAGTTTGCAAGAAGTATAGCTGGCAGTGTTAGATATCAAGCAGCTTTTTCTCAAAGCATAGAAGGGGACTCAGCCAAGGATGAAGAAAGATCATTTCAGAAAGGAATGAGAAATACAGCCACAGAGGATGGTAAAGCAATTCAAGCATTAAATGAATACTTACATGTTTACAACAGAGATGCCTAAAAATCTGTCAGATGACACTGGCTATATATCTGCTACCATGAAAGAATACAGAAGCAGTTAAGGGAAAGCATTAAGCTAACTGGAACAGTGGAAATGAAGGACAAGACCACTGGAAAGCGTCAGCTACGTGACAGCACAAGCACTCTCAGGTTGAACTTGCCAGTTCCACCAATGCATACAACAGATATGGGCTCACTGTATGCCTACTGACTGCAAAGTGGCACTTAGAGATGGTGCTCAGTACTGGCACCACTATGAGCCCACTGAAGCCAGGGAAAAGGGAGGTCTGAACTCTACAAGAATTGATACAAAAGTTATATTGGATACCAAATTCAAGAATGTCTCTAAAAAACCCCTTCAGCTAGTTTGATCATATACAAACAGTGCGCAAGATTCATGTTGATCAGACTTGTACAATTTTCAAAGGGAAAATTCCACACAAGTCAGCCTCTTAACAGTTTCAGGGCACTGCATATGTGTTCATGCAGACAGTGATGCTCCTGAAGAGTCTTAACATAAAAATAAATCTCGTAACAGTCATTGCTATTTATTTTGACACTAACAACTCAAATAACATTATTACAATGCAGAAAACAAAAGAAGTTTAATAAAAGACAACAAAACTGATTTTCAGCTCCAACAGGCTCCAAGCTCAGAAGGAAATCTGAGCTAACATGTAGTGAATCATTTGCTTAATGAATAAGGCCTCTTCCTGTTTACAAATTGTCCAAGAACACTTGGCATTTTTCACACAGACTCCTTATTTGGAATTATTTGTAAAAAATATTTTTCAAATCATTCTGAGATTCCAGATCTCTCACAAGCAGTTCATTGTGATTCTCCAAGATTTAAAACAGACGAAAACTAAGTTGAGCTGCCTCGTTCACCTAGTGTTGCGCAGCTTATTTTTCATTTCTTACACTGGATAGCCATTAGTCTCAGGACTAGAAAGGTCTGTGGTCACTAGCTGAAAGTTCAGGTTTCAGGCATTTCTCTAAATGTTAATTAAAAATTTGTGGGTTTGCTCATACATCCTCCATAAAATTATTTAATAGGTGGCTAATAAAGAATTTATATAAAAAGGTTTTTCAAAAACCACTGAAATCACAATTTCAGCTGCTTGCATCTATTTACATTTTACATACCTGTACCTTGGACTGAACAGTTTCTCGTAGCACAGTATCCTGAAGGTTAAGTACTGAAAGTGCAGCTGTTTGTTTTTTCCACACCCAAGCAGAGCACCACTGCTGAAGCCACATGACCATGACTTGTAATGAAGCCACCCCACCTCTGGCTACAGCTATATTAAAAATTACTGTAGGAATAACTTCGTAGTCTTCCAGTTACATGTACCTATTTCAGTGGAAATTTCATATAGAACAGATGATATTTACACAAACGGTATCAGAGCTAAGACAAGAATCCACGTAGCTCACCTCCAAATGAAAGCCTCCACCTTAGAAAGCCTGCAAATATTTCAATGTACTATGTAAAGTAGAGGCTAAGAGAAGCCTGCCAGAAAACATAACCTGATGATGTAGACCCTTGACCCGCTGTGAGATGAGAGCTTCATCAGTCATACTGAAAGCTGCCCCCATCAACCTAACTTTGGAAAGCAATCCTGTTGATCAGATGTATCTTCTTTCCTTAGGTTACTATTTAAAGCGGGATAGGGAAGAGGGAAGAGGGAAGAGGTGCCCCAGAAGATGTCAACAAGCAAAAGGTTTATTAAATCATGCAGGGACTCAGCCTGAAGCATCCTCATGTGTTTCACAAAATTACTCCTGAAAAGATCTCTTAGATTTTGTAGAGAAGGATAAAGGTGTTTCACGTAATCCCCACACTCATGGGGCAACTACTTACTTGTTTTTAAATTGTAAGCCATTTATGTAGAAGATTCTCGACATTGTGGATATAATCACATTTACCATAGTGTGTGGGAGAAACTAACTTGGAATTCCAGGCGTGTCTTTACAAACAATATCAGTGGCAGCTCACTCCAACTCATACATTATTTTTATTCCCATGGTCCCTCTCCTTAGTACTGTTAGATTCTTTTTTTGAAAAGATTTTTCTTTGAAAGGGAGTATTTCTCTTCCATAATTTTAGCCTTGTTATTCCCAACAGAAAAGAGGCAGAAGGGCTCTGCATTTGCTGAGAATATAAGCTGCAAGTTAGGCACTATTTCGTTAAATTACAATCTGCTTTGTCAAATATCTAGGCAACCTCAGCTGATCGTGTTTTAAATAGGACTGGCTCCTTTTAAACAAATCATTCGAAAGCCTGGTTCAGAGTTATTTAAAGTGGTTGGTATTTTATGGCACCACGAACGCTGCACAATGCAACTGCTGAGCTTTAAAATCACAGAAACTAGAAAGTGGGTACAAGAAACTACCATCTGTCCCTCTAAACAATTATCGTCCTGCCATCTGTCTATACACTAGATAATGTTTTTGCTGTCAGTAATATTTGGTTCAAAAAGCTCTCTCTATGGATACTAAGAAGAGGAAATCATTTTAAGAAAAACAAAATATTGCTGATCATTCAGGTTTCCCTTTTCCACAAGAAAAGCCAGCACTTTTTTCTACTGTTAGACAACATGTGAAGGATACACTGCAATGATATTGGACTCCTTAATAATAAAAGACTTCTTCTCCATCATTACTCCCTTATTTATAAAAGTACTTACTATGTTTAATGTAAAAAGCACATGAAAAGCATAAAATGAACCTTGAACCTGGCAAAGGGTGAGGAAAAGTTTCTTTGACATTTACCTTGGACTTTTTTCCCCACTTTTGATTTTCTCCATGCCACAGCATCACTTATCAGATGACAGATTTAAGCTCTTCAATGAACCTGGCAGCTGTAGTCCTGCATTGGCCAGCCTGAGCAGGGTTTAGATGGTTAACAAGGCCCAACACAGCAGAAACAGAAAGGAGGATTCCCTTGAAGATCCATAAACTACTGATGTTTCTGCTCTTTAGCATACTTCAGCTAGTCCAGAAGGGCCATTACAAGGACATAACTGCTAGAAGGACTTGCACTTCCTGGGTTAGACACCCAGGGAAAGACACCCTTAAGAAGTTTCTTGTCAGGTCATTAGTTCCCCCCAACACTCAAGGTTTTGCCCTAAACTTTGCAATCTTTGAGATGAAAGGCTGTGTAGAAATATTGACTGCATCTCATTTTGCACTTCCTTGTCTCAATATGCTGCAGGTATTACATTACACAACAAAGCTTCTAACGTTACCTTGAATTTGAGCATGTCTGGCAGAATTACCCTTTAATAAGGTAATTAGTATCTGCATTGTAATTATGATTATTAGTACTACAGTACACCTACATGATCCACCCCAGCAGCTTGGATTACCCAAGATCTTTCACCAAGACTCAAAAGGACAACAAAAGGCTACATTTGTTTGCAGGTTGTTGCAATCCTTCCTATCTGACTCCTGCAGAGCCACAAGAATGCAGCAGCAGACACAATAACTGAACCAGCATCTGTTCAGAGGCTACTGATAATGATATTTGTAAAATCTGTTGAGTGTTTGTTTTATAAAATCATCTCTATTTCTTGTTGGGGAGTAAGAAAAGAAACAGGATTATATGTTTCATGAAGAGGTTAACAATATTTCTTCCTCTTCTGTAACAACTGTATCCTTTAAATGTGGAAAAATAAACCCAGTTCTGCGATCAACTTCTAATCCTTTACAACAAACAAGTAACAAAAAACCCCCTCTAATCAGTAAAAGTCCAGAGGCAGACCAAAGGCATTTCAAGTCAAGAACATATGAAAGTCAAATATAGCTTCTCATGCCCCTAACTATACTGCAAGTCTTTTTGAACGTGAAAGCGGGGAGATATGGAGGTGTACTTTTATTTCAACTTAATTTTGGAGGGAGTATGTTTTTTGGGGAGGGTGGTAGTGTTTGTGTTAACTGAGCACCATGTTTCATACAGCATTATAAGAGACCTAATAGTATTTTTAATGGATCATAAAAAGATTTCCAAAATACACTGTGCACTGAGGATGTGAGGAAGTTCACAAAGCATTAAAACCCAGAAGGTTCACATCTGCTACTGCAACCTCCCATCACGGTGAAAGAGCACAGGCAGCTTATGTGAAGCATACTCTGTAACATATAGCAAGCAAGTGCAGAAAGTCCCTACTTAGAAAACACACAGTTATTACTGAAAGCTGAATAAGCTGGGCTGTATTTCTTTCTAAATAGGCTCAGGTGTAGCAGATTTTCCCTGAAATCACACAACTAAATCACAAAACTCATCTTAGCCTGGAAGTTCAAAAAACATTAATATAGATTTAACCAGGGGATGGGACACTACACAGGAGACAGCATAAGAGGGGCACATACCAGCTGGATTTCCTGAGGCATGTATTTTATTCATAAGTGTAAGCTGGTGAATAATTTACACACAGCAGTACGCAGCAGAAGCCAGATAAAACCCTACAGTGGCCACTCCTGGACTTTGCTTTGCCAGTTGTTGCATTGAGTTACTACAACTCCATCTTTTTGTGAACGTTTCTGCAGTGGAACTGGGAGCATACAGCTCAGCAGTTTTATTCCAGGTCTGCAAAGTGATGATAGTCTTTGGAAAAGTCATTGGGAAAGAATACTTCTGTGTAGCAAAGAAAGTTCTTTGCACAGTTTTCAACCTAGTGTCTTGAAATAGCACAAGCATGTTTTATTACAAAGACAATTCACCACTGGGCTCCAACTTTTTTGCATTCATGGTGCTGAAAATTGACCAAATAAGCCAGCAAAGCTGCTAAAACCAACTAGTGTGCCTAGCCATGTGGCTGGAATTGACTGGCTTAATCTCCATGCTAATTCTAAACTGAACAGAAGAAAACCACATGCTTATCTGAATGAATCTGAGTGAACAGGCTTAATCACTAGAGCTATCTATGCACCAATGCAAGGAATGTCAGGACCTTAACCAAGCCACTGCCCTGCAAACTCCCCTCATCAAAAGCATGAAGGCGAAGTCCTGTAAGAGTAGCCAGGATCAATGCTTACTGTTAAGGTGGTACTTAGATACAGAGAACCCACAGAGACAAAAGATGAGAAGAGTCACACCTCAGAAGCCAAAAAAAGTGGTGAATACAGTTTTGCAAGTACACATGTATACACACAGCTTGTACCAGGCATCACTTCCCAGAGGCCTGTTAAGCAACTATTTTCTAAGCAACGCTTAGAGAGGAAAGTCAGGCATACAACCTCACCAGCTCCTGCAGCAAATACTGCAGCAACCTGAGGAGACTGCCTGAGCAGATTATTTTGGACACTTTCACAGAATGGTGCATTATGGAAAATGGTGGGAAATTCCAGGGTCATTGAAGCAGTCACACTTCTACCACATAACTAGGGTAGAAACAGCTGACAAGTGCTGTTTTTTGGAGTGTCTTAGAATGCCTTTTCCCAAGCCTTACCAACGCAGTTGAAGTGACAGTGTGACAACCAATTAGTGCCCCAGAGTATGGTCTTCAAACACATCAGGGACCAGACTGAGCAACTTATTGAGGTCTGTGCAGGCAAAGTAATAACTACATGCGGAACATCTTGCGGCTCCAATTGGAATACTGTACCTGCCCTCAGACATCACTGAAACTTTTAATATATCTAACCAGAAGTAAATTCAAAGCTGAGACTATACCAAGAAAACAAAATGTAACTTATTCTATGTTTAAATTCTAGTGAAATACTAGAGTGTTAAAATGAGGATGAAAAACAATTTGTAGCCAGCTCAGTTTAAGGTTTTTTTCATTACTAAATCCAAACATTGGACATTTTTTCTGCAAGAACCTCAAATCATATCTAAGTAGCTCAGCTGAAACGCTTTCCTTATGCTTCACTTTCCCTACACTTTCAATCCACCACCTTATTTCCAATATTTAGCCTCTCAGTTACAACCTATCAAGTCCTTACTTCTTCATTCAAATCACAAGGCAATAAAAAAAAAACCAAATGAACCACTTATACAAATAAACACTGTCCAACCTCATATCGAAGCACAGTCCTCTAGGTTCCAAATACAAATTCTGCACACCTTCCTCACACACAGCATTTATCTCACCACACCACAAGTAAGCATGCAGTCTGGGAGATAAACTTTAATAAGATGATGATGAAATCTTTATATTTTGTCTTAGTGAAAGTAATGGTGAAGTTTGCTGCCAAGGTTCAGTGAGCAGAACGTTCCTCCTCCCCATCACTCTGGTACTGATGAGGAGACAAACTTCTCAAGTCCCTCTCGCAGTCCCCAATTTTCCTTCATACACATGACATTCTTCTTGAGTGGAAAACTCATCAAGGGGACAATCTGTGCAGGTAGAAGGGCAGCTTGACAACAGAAAAGAATTAGATGAAGCTAATAGCACAACTAGACAACTAGATAAAACCAGCCTGTCTGGTATGGAAACCGGAAGGAAAAAGAGATAAAGGTTATTTTTCACCTGATCCCTTTCTTTAGAAATATTTTCATAATCTTTAGGATAGGAAATAAAGCTCAGGGATAATGCTAACAGTTGTAGGCACACTGGTCTGTACAGCCTGAGACACATACCACAGCGCTTCACATGAGAGAGCGAGGCTGGAAAGTCCTCATCCAGCACCGAGAGAAAGATCTCCAAGGCCTTTATTTCAGCTTAGCACCACAACCCACAGGAGATTCACACTGCTTAGACAGCTTCACCATAACTCTCTTTGGTCAGGGAAACCAGCTTCCTGAATTCATGACTGCAAGAATAAAATTTGCTCTCAAGTTCCTTCTATGGTTTGTGAGGGACTCTAAGGAGGCTGTTTCAAGAGTTTTGTTTCACTGCTCAAGTGTAATCAGCCAACATGACTGTCATTAGCTAATTATGGCTAGCTTTGAATGTGATTTGCTGCTTTGGTGTTTCATTGAGCACTGGATCCTTTATTCCACTATCATTTGCTACCTGCGCCTCTAAGGAGTCACTTCTCACTCTCATCTTAGCTAGCTGGAGGCAACATTACTGACCACAGTGAGGTCTATCACATGTTGCTGCCTCCCTTTTTCCCAGTAGCAGGAAGGCTACAACAGATGTGAGTCTAAAGGGGCAGATGCAACACCAGACCCTGTAGAGGCTCCATGGCCAGTCCATACAAATACTTTTGTAAATGGTCATAAATCCATGAGAAGCATGCATTCACCATAATTTTTACATTTTAACAGCCAAATAGTACAATGCATTAGGAAAGTGCCATAACAAAAGTAAAGTGACTTTTATGATTTCTCATAGCCATAAACCCTTAGATACAGTCCTGAAACAGGCACTAGCTTTTTTTCTTACTGACTTCTATGCTAAAAAATGTGAAGTATTCAGGAGCAGTATAAGGCAGTAGTGAGAATCCTGTCTCCAGTCTGTTCCTGCACAGACTGAGATCAGCCAGCAGCTTATGGGAAGCACTTGGTTTCTCCATAAAGATCATCTTTATCATTTCTCCTGCTCAGCAGTCAGTAGGGACAATCCACTAAAGTGTCCTGTGCATTTCTAAGGTACAGATTTCAGTAATGCATCTGCCATAGGGCACATTGTATCCATTAGGTAACCATCCAGACTCCCAAAACTTTCAAACTGTAAGAGCAGCTGACTCCCAGATGGGAGTGAAAGGGGACTAGGAAAAGTACTAGAAATTTTCCTCTCCCTTTCGTCACTCCATACTAATTATGCAATTCAGATAAGCAAAGGATTTATGATGTTGTAACAGAAGGGATTTAAAGGTCCTATTTTTTTTTATTCCAATCTTTCTCAAACATGGAAAATGAGAACTCAAAAAGCCAAAGTTATTTTAAGAAGTCATAAGTTATTGCACTGTACTGTCCAGTACAATGAACTATTCTCAGTTCATGTCAGTTGTTAATAAGGCTTTAACATAGTACAGCAACTCAGCTTGATTAAAAATATACCACAAATGCCATTCACCTTTAAGAACAGTTACAATAAAAACCCGGACAAAGTCAATCTGAAAATATACAGGGAAAAAGGAATAGAAACAAAATAGATTAAGTTGGGCAAATCATATTGGATGCCAGGAATTAGCGCATTATTCCAAGCTCATAAAACATTTTTAATACAGATATAACTAGCACATGCAACAGGGTACTAATCCAGCCAGAGTTCCCAGTCCCAAGCGCTTATTTTAAACCACAAAATAGCAGACATTCCAGCTTTCTCTTTTCTGATCCTCACAATAGGTTCAGCCATGCAAAGTACTGAGAGCTCTGGCATTAACAAATAAAGGCTCTCCATGTGCATTAAAGATAGAGGAGCCTTGCTCCCTGATTTTAGCCTTTAAACTTCTCAAAAAAACCCTTCCCTGCTGCTTTACCATGACAATTCAAAACAGCTCTGAACTCACATCACTGATGTCGAGTTCATGAAAAGAAAAGCCAAGCTCACTTTCCCTGAAGTTAGGCAGATGCTCAAATGCTCTTCTGGCTCAGTGCCAGAGCACCCAGCACTTGGGACATTCACACATAATATAAATGCACTATTCTACCTATTAATTGTGATTGCTCTCATCGTACAGACAGGTAAGTGCACTGTGAGTATTTAATGGAAAGACTGATGGCAGAGATGATATACTGTTCCAGTTTAAATATAGCTCCTTGCTGACCCAAGAGACTAACACTTTGTTCAAGAGAACAAGGTGTTAAAAACCATTTTAAGAACTTGATTCACCTTTTCTCCAAAGCTGAGGTATTGCAGATTTCAACTGATATCAGGACATGCCTGCAGTAATATCATTGAAACAGGATATTACAATATTTTCTCCAAATCCTATCAGCAATCACCAACACAAATGAAATAAAATTTGTAGTTTCATGAGTTTGTTCAGCACCTCCATCTTGTGGTATGTCAATATTCAATGCAACCAAATCTACACTGGCCAAGGAATGCAAGTCTAGGTTCACAACATTCCTAGTATTCTATGAATACTATGTTAATAGGTCCTATGAGTCTGTAGAGGAATATAAAGCATTATTTATTTAAAACATCACAAGGAATAAATCTGTGACCTCCAGTAACCAAAAATGGGGCAGGAGGAGGTATATTAATATAAGCCATGATGATAAATTGGTAGTTGCCAAGACGTGCTATTGACAATAGCAATGAAGACAAATTAAAAAAAGGATCACCAAAAATCCCCCAAAAGCCAGAGGCACAGGCTGAGTGACGACCTAAAAGCATAGAGGCGATGAATGCAGGGCACAGGTATGATTTTTTACACTCAGGCTGTAAAGCAGAGGTAGATATTCTCTGTGCTGTCCAAAATATAGGGTTTAAGGTGGGAAAGGATGCCAATTTAAATATGTAGCTAAAATAGCAACTAAAAAATAGGGAGCACAAATAACTGAAAGGAGTCCATGCCCAATGGCCAGAAACTGATCCCAAGATTTACAGTATTCTGAGACTTCATGGGGAGTGCTGGAACATGCACTTCTTCAGAACACATCTATCAAATGTCTATCTTTTGTCTACAAATCCCAAAACTACTAAAAAATTACTTCTTTTCTTTTTTTTTTTTTCCTTTGGAATTCACACCAAAGGACAACACTGAGTGGTCTGCATCTATCTGGACTCATCCCATCTTCAAAAAAAACAAACCTTTTGTTTAATTTACAGCTGTGAATAGTTCCATAAAACGCACATTTCTTTTATGGCTTCCTTCCTAAAACCATGTCACTTGAATCTCAAGTTAAGAATAAGGATTGTTTGTTTCATAGTGATTAGAACCAACAAGAACAGTGAAAGTGTTTGGGTGCCAAGTCTGTGTGATTTTCTTTCAAAATCCTTGATGTCCAAGTCAGAGAGATTTGATTTCCATAGATGCAAACAGCCACTTAGGGGTTTTCTCTGTGCCCTAGCACTAGCGTAGCTTAGTTCTGGCATGGGGAGAGAGGAGCTGGGAGGAGGGGAGTTAAACTTCCTCCAGTGCAAGTACAACATGCACAATGTATGTTCAGCAATTTCCTCCTACAAGAAACCTTCTCAGATGTAATGAAATAAAAAAAACACTATTTGGTACTGCTCCTGTGAGAGTCTAACCCCTGAAACATCACCACTGTGAGACGATATGCGCTCTGAAGTACAAAATATTTCAGTAACTTGCTTATCTAGAAAATTAAACAAAAAATTACTGTTATAGGATACACAAACACTTTCAACTAAACCTACAGACATACATTTGCTGTAATGGAAAAAGTGCGCAACAAAAAAAGCAGTCCAGACAGCACACATTTTCACCGCTATGTATTTCAGCTTCCACAAGAAAGGCTAGGCTTTAGAAAGATCTTATTGAATCTTGTAAGTACTACTTCACCTCAATGGTGTAAAACTCGTTTTCTCTTCTCCACTGATACAGATCTATTGAGGGTATTGGACAGATTGAAGTCCAGCCATATAAACTGAGCAAACAGAATTGGTAGAGGTGCCAATAGGTCTGCAAAGATCCTGTGGCTTTTGCTAAGTAAAATAGTCTGGACTTAGGTCAGCGAGTACGTTACTATTTGAGAAACTATCTTAAAAGGACATACATTAGTGGAAAATTGAACTGCCTTTAGCTCTGTGTATTTCTTGAATAAAATGATCTAGCTACCAGTGCTTATAATTTGTGAGCTAGGACTTGATCCAAAGCCCATTCCAGTCATCAGAAAGGCTCTCATTGCTGCGAGCAGCCTTTGGATCAGGTAATAATTGGTTTTATTCAGTTTGATTTTTCTCCCGAGGCAAACAACAGCATCTTTATCTACCAAATATGCACCCCTACCATTACTCTAATCTTTTCTTAAAAACAGAATTCAACTGCTTCAATATCAGAGCCTGTAACTAGATTTGTTCATTTTTGTGTGTAACATGGCAAACATTTTCATTTTCACAATGATTACCAGACTGATATTTCACAAAAACTGGGAGGTTAATTAAGACAATTTCATGTGAAAAATATTCCTATTAGATCCTTAAGAAAACATTTTTGTTTCATATAATGCACCTCTGGGTTCAGACATTAACTAAGGGGATATGTGAGGTGATCAGTTAAACTCAAAAGGAATGCATAAATGCTGGCAGATTAAACAACACCTTGTTTCCAACAAGAGTTAAAGCACTCGACCTTTCAGGAGACCTCTCATAAGGGCATGGCATTTACTAAGTGGGCCAAATGAGACTGGTCCACCAAGACCACATGCTAGTTGGATGTATTTGTTGACATGGCTCTATCAGCACTACAAGAAGGAACCCAGAAATGGCTTCTCTCCTGCCTCAGGAAGTCTCCACACCCTCATGGAGTAAGACTGCTATGGTGTGAAGTGTAAAGCACAGAAGAGAACACAGGGAAAATAAAAGAAAGGAAGAAAAAGGCTTTTTGTGGTTTACCTGTGGATAGCAGGCTTATCCACTGCCTTTCACTTGCACCTCCTGCATAACACCAGACTGGGCTGAAATGAACACATTCCCAGTCAGCATAGCATCAGAAAAATTCCTAGAAAAGCCTGTTGTGAAAACACCACTTCTCTGTCAATCCCAGACTGCCATAACTACAAACCAGCATGTTTAGCAAGAGACTTTTTAAGTTAATTACTAGAACTTCTCACTGAACTTGGTAACAGCCTCTTGGACTGAGCCAAAAAGCCCCAACAGATGTAGACATCTTGCCATGTTTGCTTACACAGGGATACAGCCCTTCCTCACAGGAGTGGCCATATGAAAGAGAAGTTAATGCCTTCTTTCAGACCAATAAAGATGTTGTATAAGAATACAGAATTTGGGGCTGACCAAGTTGCTACTACGAAAGACAAAGACAAAATGAGGTAAAAAGCATTTAATGGTGTATTTATATTTTTCCACTTTTATTTCACCACTTTCTTACAATATGAGACATTTTAGAACCATCTGCACAAAAACGAAATATTTCCCTCAAAAGATTGTTTCCATTTTCAGCCATATAAGTACATACATATGTGCAGAAATACAATATACTTGCCTCCTAGCAAAAGACACAACGTATGCAGCTATAACAGAAAAAATGAGACCTTGGCTACTGGCACTGTCATTCTAATAGAGAGTTTCCAATGTGCTCCTTCCCCTAACATCACAGTACAGGGAAGTTTCTGTTTATTTTTTTAATGCAGGCTTACAGGCCCCCTGGCTATTGGAATACAAGCACAAAGGAGATGCAGTGTTAATTTAATTCTGTAGCAAGTTTTCACTGGTGCAGGAGCAACATCAAAGACAGTCTAAGAATATCAAATTAAAGCCATCCATCATGTTTGCTGCATCACATTGTCCAAATGGCTTAACCAATATCAATGAGGATTTAACTGTCACTAGCGAGTGGAAGCACTGGTATCATAGGCCTCAAATTAGAGTAGATTTGAGTAAGTTGTATGATTATTAGCAGGGGTACATTAACACAAGTTCCAGTCCAGTAAATTTAAAGCCTTTAATCAATCTTCATGAAGTAATCAACACCCATTTGTCACCAAAAATATTGATGCTTTGTTAGATTACAGGAAATACCAAGAAGCTCCTTACTTTATTAACATGAAAGTACTAAGCAGATCAAGTCTAATTAAGGATAGCTGCTACCCTGACTACAGACTTTTTTTGCGATTTAATCTGCAAGCCTTGGCTTCCCCAGAAGTGTAACGTACGATATACCTGCCCTGTATGGAAAGCTGAAAGTGGTACAGCTCTGAAGCATCATATCTCTACTTTATGAATATATTTCTATTTTCATAAATGCATAGATAATTTTTTAGGAAAGTTTTATAGAATGGCAGATAATATTAAGAGCAAATAACATCTCAAAAATTATAACAGGCAAAAATACTTGAAGCCACTTGAGGAAACCACTATTGTTCTTTCCTTCACAGAGCCCAAAGCCTGCACTGAATTGCGCACTTGTCATTACAACTGGTGATGCTTCATGTCAGACACTCAGCACGTTAAAACACTTCATGTCATCCCCAGCATATAAGGAGGTACCTTAAGTATCTTTGCAAATCTCCTTCTAGCTTCACAGCCTGTGAGTGGAGAAAGTCAAGACAGGCTTCCTAGCAGCCTGTGTGACAGTCTGACCTGCAAACACAAGTGTGGAGGAAGATCTGGCACAGGACAAAGCCACTGGAAACAGAAGCCAACTGCTCTGGAGCCAAGAACATCCTCTGGGGTAGACCCACAGGGGAAAACAGTGGACAAGACTTGTTTAAAAAAAAAAAAAAAAAAAAAAAAAGAAAAGTAAAATATAATTAAAAAAATAAAAGTAATAAAAAAAAGGAGCATCAACTACTGTACTGGTGGCACCTCTGGCAAGGCCTATATAAGAAAGGGCAAAATGCTGTCAGTGAGGAGAAAAGCATGAGGAAGACCAAGGGCTGGGCAGGAGGAGGGAGGGGGCACCCCTACAGACTTGGAGGGGCCACGCTGGAACAGGGAAACATGAGGAGGAGAAAGCAGCAGCAGATAGACAACTACCCCCCATGCCCACTTCTGCATTGCTCTGGGCTGGCAGAGGTAGAAGAGTTAGAAGTGAAGGAGCAAAGCCTGGAATTAGCAGGGAAGGGAAGGTGCACTATATGGTTTACCTTTATTTCTACCATTTACTCTAGTTTTAAATGGCAATAAACTGATTTGCCCTAAGTCAAGTTTGTTTAGCTCATGACAGTAATCAACAAGTGATCTCCCTGCCCTTATCTCAACCTATGAGATTTTTAATCTCACTCTGTCCTCCATCCTATTGGGGACAGAGAGTAGAAAGCAGCTGGGTGGGCATTTGGCAGCCAGACAAGGTCATCTCAACACAGCTATCTTGTAAAAATCCCCATGCCTATTGCTTGAGGATGGAGAATCTAAAAGCAAGAGAGAACGGGGATGAAGGGAAGCAGACATTTTGGTTATTCACCATCATCCAGCAAGGGACCTCTGAACCTGTTTTAAAAGGCTTGCTAAAATGAAACTACAACTCCAGAAACAATGCAAAACCACTTTTTCCCACACACACTCAGGCAACAAGGATCTTTCACCTTTTTGAAAAGGCAAACAAAGGAAGAAGAAAAAGAAAACCCCCAAAATCACACAACCACCCCCACAGCCCTCACTGTATACAGGCAGCAGTTAAAAATCCATACTGAAATCTTCAGCCATTCCTCCTCTGGAAAAAGAAGTTACGATGCCATGTATTTATCAAGCTCTAAGATATCGGGAAGTGTCATCCCAAGTGAACATAAACAATGCAAAGCAAGCAGCAGTCACAATCCAAAGCTCCATTTAATTTTCACTTATATTTGGAATCAGCTGAGTTATACCACTGCACAACAGATGACTGTCACAGTGACTGCAAAAGTAACATTTCATTAGGTAAGTCTACCATCTTCAAAAGGAAAAAGAGGAATTAGAAAATGCAATTTTCTACTTATCACAGAAAGCATAAGGATCACTAAAGATCACTATAACCGCCATAGTGCTTTTGGTAATTCATACGACCATTTCTCAATTGTTCGTGATGGACTGTCATGTATGACAGCGTGCAAATGAACAACATAAGAATAACTCCAGGAACACTTCTGAGAACAAAACTGCTGGGAAAAAAAAAAAAATTCCTTGAAAGAAACATGAAAATACAGATACAAAAATTAGGTGGTTGCTACAGAAACAGCTAGAGCATCACAGTAGCATCCACAGTTATTCATACAGATCACTTAAGTGAGACAGCAAATTAAATAGACTCCTTCTCTCTAACAGAACAAAAATGATACATCGCAGTGAGACAAAATCTTTGTATACTGCCAGCAGTACATTAGATCCTTTTAAGTGGGAAAACAGTTATAGACTTGGCTGAGAAATAAACTTTTTTCAGACCTCTGTGGCTACTCCTACTTCAAATCCTGGAAGCATTGATACGATTTTCATAATTTTTTGTCAGCAGACAGCTGAAAAACAGTAAAACTGATTTGGAAATATTTGAAATACAAAAGTGTAACTGAATCAACTGCTTTAAACTTTTGAAAACACTATCATTGCACGTGGTAATTCCAACTTTATCTTTCACAGGCATTCCTCTAACTGCAAATAAGCAGAAATTCAGTGTAAGCATTTGCTTCAAGCTGCTCAGTTCATCTTCTTGATAGTGTAATGAATTGTAGTACAGATAAATCATTTGGAAGATGAGAAACACTTCGGTCACTTTTCCTCATCTATGAAAATAATTCCTCAGTTAGACAGCATACTTTATTTTGTCAATCTTGAACGCATAAGAATTTGAAGCATGTCCCCAAAATATGATTATTTTTTTATTCTATTTTTCTGTTATTCCCATATCCTACAGTAAAAAACAGTTTTCTGAGTGATAGGAATTATTTTTTGAACAAACACTACAAAGAAGGACCTATAAACAGATTTTTTTCTGTGATTATTTATACAATAGTAATTACTTTTATTTTCCTTCATAATATCATTCAGTGACTTACTTCTAATGAAATAGGTAGTGTTGAGTTTTCAGAAATTGTGAGCACTCCTGAGGAGCTGCAGCTCGCAACAACTGCAGAAGGATCATTTGCATGAGGATTATTTTGCAAAGCCATGAACGCACTCCTGACGTCTTAGATTGGAAAATGCTTCCATGTTCTACCTTCAAATTCCAGTTCTAGTCTTAAGACATACAGAATTTACTTTAGCCTACCCTAAGCACAGGAAGAAAAAATTTCCTCTGTATGCAGACAGAGCAACCTTCTGTCATATTGATTCTCTAAGGGAGAACTTTGGTCATAGTTCATTCCAGTTGCACCTACACAGAACTCTATGAATTGATTAAAAAGGCAAAGGCAAAGCCTTATGAAAACAGATTAAGTGACTTTCTAAATAGTAAGTTTAGATTTCCTGTATTTAAATACAAAAGTACAGATGAGATAAAAGCATATGATATTTTAATATGATTATTATACTGTATCAAATTTCCCTAAAATTCACCTCAAAATATGATACTGTTCCTTATTTTTCCTCATTTTTCCCCACCCAAGAAAAAATATCAGTTACTTCATTATAATACTAGCATTCTGTGGAAATAAGATTTAAGCCAAACACAAAATACTGTTGGTCTTTGCAGTCTGCCTTCATAATAATATTGTTTATAAACTCATAAAAGGCTTAAAGCTTTTCAGTGTCACATCAGAGTCAGTTACAATCTGACACAGGACATGAAAGAAACCCTAGTGACAGTCTAACATATTTAAGCAGTACTAGACACTGGAAGCCTATCCCCTCTCTTATTTTGTCCTCCTTCTCATTAAAAGATTACAGCACTCTGTAAGGCTCACACCTGAAAAGAACAGA
Organism: Bolborhynchus lineola; assembly: GCA_025448015.1. NCBI lineage: Eukaryota > Metazoa > Chordata > Aves > Psittaciformes > Psittacidae > Bolborhynchus > Bolborhynchus lineola. Next base: position 66,217 of record JAOEHX010054757.1, read on the forward strand.
GGAAAAAACCCTTCCTTAGTGCTCATGTTCCAAAGTAAAAATTTAAGTGGATAAATCCTCACAGTAGAAAGATTCAGCAAGTTCTTAGAGATACTTTAAACATGTAAGGGTAACTGTGCATCAGGGACTTCATCTGGCACAAACCTTGGCAAGAGCTCAAACTGTATTAATAGCCTCCGGCTGGAGTGTCTTGCTGCCCCAAATTGGAGCAGCACTAAACCTCCTCAAGAGCTGAGCTGTCACCTGCCTTGCTCCACGCTTGGATGGATGATGCAGAGCAGATGAGGACAGGTATAGGTATTTCATCTTTCTGTAGCAGCATATTTCCCTCAAGGACTCCCCTGCCGCTTTCCCCTGGCAATCAGACTCTGTGTTCCCTTCTTCAGTTTTCCAGACCAGCCATGATTGTGTTTCACCAGGCTAGAAGTGTTTTACCAGGAACAGTGACCTCATAAAAACAGTATCTGTCCCTTGGTTCTCTGAGCAGGCTGATACTGAAAAGGGGCGGTGGTAGAAGATGTTCAGAGCTTTAATGTAAAGAAAGAGATAACAGTATATGAAGAACAAAAAACAGCTCGCAAGGGAACTTTTACCAGACGCTAAACATCCCTCTGAGATTTAACAGAGCAGAAACTGCAGACAAGTTCCTTTAGTGTCTTCAAAGTGTGATTATCCAGGGGAAACACCATTGCCTGAAATTGCTAAAAATATTTTTCCTTTCCCAAGTTTCCAGAGAAAGTAATAATGCGTTTGTACTAGTAGGGGGAAAAAACCAACAAACCAAACACAGTTGGCAATGTGGCCTGGAGAGATATATGGCCAAACAACAGTCGGCAATGAACTGTGCAGTTCTGAAAGCAAATCCTATATTGAATACAGCTTATTTATTGGCCTCACTGTGTGTGAGCATTAATTATTTTCAGAGGTGAAGCGACGGCACATTATGCACAGCAAGACCTTTTTCCCCAGCAGTAGCTAGCAGATGATACCCAATGCAAGAATTCGAAAGATTTGCTCAGAATTATGATATTTGGCTCTAGGGATTAGCTCCTTTTATCCACTGGTGCAGATAGATAATTCTACTGTTAGGACAGGGTATGATGAGGATTTGTGAGGAGGATTTACATGTTCATCTGAATGGAGTTAGTGCCTGGCTTCCCTGTTCTATTTACAATGTTCCTGTCAGATTTAGCACCAATGTTCAATGAAAAAAAGAAAAATTATAATTACTAAATATCTCACTGAAAAAAAAAAAACAGTGATACACAGTAACTACCATGAGTAAAATGAAGTTATAACTGCGACAGAAAAGCAGAACACTAACTGACCCGGCATTACCCTTCCTTCCAATTGCTAGGCAGCAACCCAAAATAAAAATCACAGAAAATGTGTTATCTGTTCAGCAAGGACCAGATTGCAAAAGAAATTCCTCCCTAAGACAACACACCCTTCAGTAAGAGAGAGACCCAGTGATGCTAACCACTACTGAGTTTCATGGTTCCCTCCCCTAGGAGGAGAAGACATCCTTCAGGTGTCCACAGCAATGTGTGACTCAGGAGGCCAGAAGTGGTTCTGATCAGGAAAGGTCTGGTAGACCAACACACCTTGTCTAAACTCCATTTTAGCACAAAAGCTAGATGTTCAGTTACTTCACTGATCTGTAGGACCCCTGGTTTCCATGAAGAGGGAAACTGAAGCGCACAGCTTGAAAGGGAGCTCAGGTATGCTCCCTTCCACGCCCCAGAACTTGATGTTACAGAAACCATGTCCCCAACAAAAAAGTGACATAGAGTTCACGTGTCCACCTGACAACTGTGCTCCTTCACCTAGCACCAGAATAACACTCTGCCCCACCACCATCAATTCAGCTCTTTGAGGAAAAGCTTCCTTCTTTGAACAAATCTCTTGAATTTATCAACTTCTTCCTACACCTTGTTCCTCCTTTATGAAATTAGCAGGCAAACAAAGTTTATCCCACATAAATAAAATCAGATGCACTCTAGACTCATAGACAGCTGTCCCAGACCAAGTGCCAGCCACCCAGCAGGCAAGATGCCAGAAACCCATTTTCCTTCATCCTGTTGTCCAAGTGTTCAGAGCAAAACATAGCAGCAACCTCTTTTACTAATCACCTATTAGGGGTTCTCAATTACATTACAAAAAAACAACTGAGTACTTTAAGATTGTTTAACCCATTATAATCCCAGCAGGAAAAACTCAAAAGCTAATAAAATAAGCTTTTTGAAGTAACTTATGAAGAGCTATCCCAGTATGGCTCCTACAGAAGCCTGCTCTTAAAAATTCCAATAAAGATTTGACAGAAAACATCATCTTTGACAGAGACCATTTGGAGCCACCTTCTAAATAAAAAATAAAATTATCTGTGAAGAAGGTTCTGGAACATCACACAACACACTTAAAACACTTTGCACTCTTGTTTGCCTTTTCAAGGTGACTCGCACATGTTTTTACACTCTAGGGAACCCCAAATTAAAGGATATAAACAGAAGGGCTGAGGCTACAGCCAAAATTGAGCAGTTGCTGAGAAGGTTTTGAGGAGGCTGCTAGGTTCCACTACATCTCAGCTCTGTTCAAGTCCTGTCACCACCTCCCTAGCCACCTCCACTGCTAAAAAAGAGTGCAGAGAGGTCCTGCTGCAGAACCATGGGAGAAAGCCTTCTTCAGTCAAGTATTTTTGTTACCTACTAAAAAGATATTTCATTGCATTTAAAGAGACAAATTCCTACAGTACATTAGCCCTCTCTGCTGCTGCTACTAGGTGCAGTCATTAATTTTGCCAGTGCTGCTGTTAGTCTCATTCAATTCAATGAAGCTTCTGATTTTACTGTTCATAGACCAGGCAGAGACATTTTGAGAGGAAGAGTTTTGCTTTACCATTTCTTTTCTGGCCACCAAACTCTGAAGACTGCTTTATGAAAAAAGACTCTTCCTTACCTTCCTTAGCAATTTCTTGACAGTACCAGCAATAACCAAAACTAAGCTGGGTACAAGCAGTACTACAATAATAGTGGCGAGGTGAGAATCCCTTAGAGAGGAGTGTTAAGAAAACCAGCAAAGCAATACCAAAATCCCCCCATCCCAGAGAGGAAAAGAATAGCCCTCATGCTACAGAAGGACTTCAGTAGCAGATAAGGGACAGCTGGACATTTTTCCTTCCAGAAAGAGAAATACAAGTTAGGCTAGCCAGAAAATGCTTCACTGTGAGAATTATGGGACAGGCCTGGGAAGACTATGACTGGGCGAAAAGGGCCTCCCCTTAAAGTCTAGATAGATAGCATGACAAATGTCCCACATCCTAGGCAATTAGGATTGACCATCCTGCTACCAGATGTTACCAAGAGAAAGATTGGTTGTGCCAGGGAACTGGCCATTGTGAGCAGTGTCTTCTAGTTTTTCTACTGCACAAGCACCACAGCAAGTGAATTGCCCTGCTTCAGGATGTGCAGACAGAGAGACAGCCCAAAGCTCTGCTCCAAACATCAGAAGGAGTTGCTACTCCTTCCTTTTCCCATTCTCCAAATGGGTACTTAGTAAATGCAAAAGCTCTTAGCAAAGTATCTGGAGCAAACATCATGCAGCACACAAATTACTTTCTGAAAGATGAGATTCCTTGATAGTAATTTATTTTACAACAGAAATCTTCATTGTCCTTTCCTACCAGCAGCACACACAAGGCTTGTAACAGGCTTCCAATACCATACACTGAACTTTGTAATTCTTGGCAGGATGCAGCAGTTTTGCCTGTGCAAAGCATGACAGGCAGCCCACCACGCTACAGCCCATTAGGATGTGTCACCAGGATTAGGATGGAACAGCACATCCCAAGTGGCAGATTGTAATGGCTTTTCACTATCTGCTATAAAAGGTGCTTCTGCAATGTGCAAGTTAAACTGTGGGCAATACATCAGCAGATGGAGAAGGGAAGTTTAAGGAAACCCCTGTCAAAGGTTTTTGGCTATTACTGGCCTTGAAGAGAGAATTCCTTGCTGGGTTTTTCAAAGCACATAGCTAGAGAGAGATAGGAGGTCTAGCAGGTGCACCTGAAATACAAACACACAAACCTGTGGGCCAAAGTCAGGTAAACCCTTGGCTATGAGTTTATGCTGTATTAGTTAACTACAAGTGGATTTAATGAAGCAAGCATAAGAAACCTGCAAGGCTTAAATCAGGCTGATTTTTTAACAAGCACATCACCATGAAAGGGCTTTGTGAGCACTTTGACCTAAGCAGTGTAACTATGACATTAGCAGGTATATCAGCCTTTTCATTTGAAAAATCTATCCTGGCTAATATCAGTGCAATTAAATCATCATATTTGATGTAGGTATTGCTACCACTAGAAAACCTTGCTTCAGCCAGATAGAAAACAAGTTAAAAAATAAATACATAGTGCCCAGCCAATGAAGAACCTGGCTGTCCTTGCTCCAGTTCAACTCCCTGCGTCACCCACTGGGCTTTACTGGTAACCACTGCAACAGAAGAATTTGCTAAGAAACACTGGATGATCCATAAACACATCTCAACAATAGTTTCAGCTTCCTGTATGACAGGGAGAATAGCTGACATTTGACAGCCTGTCTGCTCATATATTCAAGGAATCAGACTGTTTTCCAGAGAGGGCAAATCTGAATGCTGCAGCTATGATAATTCATCATAGTCAGTATTTCAGACAGGCTAGAACAAGATGGGCAAAGGCAGGAGTCTCTGCTTTCAAGGATGCAACATTACGAACTCCACTATGCTTTCAGACACCAGAGTTTTTGTAGATAACCTATTCCTATGCCTTCACAATACATTAATTCAGCCACAAACCAAAGTCTCAATAGAAGTCCTCCTGTTTCTGTCTCTCTCACTTCTCCCTCCCTTCTCCAAATCGCCATCAATACAGCCCTACACCAAAATTAATTGCTAAGTTTTTGAACACAGAGCTGAAGAACCTTTGTTTTTCGTCAAAATATGAATTATAAAGCCTTCCTAACTGGGTTTGCACTTGATTCCAGATAGCGTGAACTGCTGTGAGCAAGGCTTTTGCATAAATGCAGAATGAGATGGTATATTACAATAGCACAACCTGAAGAGCTACCTTCTCACCAGCTTCTCCCAGCAATACTAAAAAAAAAACTCACCAACCTCCCCCTGCAAATAACTCACAGAAAAGTAAAAGAGCAACTTGGGAGAGCCAAACTAGGCATTTACACTGATGAGAAAGAATGTGCATAAATACCCAACTTTTGTTAGCAACTGAGAGAACATCGCATATATTTTCATATCCTTGATGCATGTGAGAGAATCCTGTCAAACTGCTGTATTTCTTCATCAGTGTCCAGAATGGGACCTTGCAGATGGCATTGAAAATATCTTTTTTTATTTTTTCCTCTGATAGATGTTTAACAAACATTATTTGGAAATATGTTAACAAGACTGTCAGCTGCTCTATCAACATGCAATCTTTGAAGTCCACACAGCCATTGCTATTTATGTTAGCTAAAGCCTGACATTTGCATTGCTAAGAGGTGGTAATTCTATGCATTAGTAAGATTTCTTGTCTTTCCATTATAAGAGCCTGTCTTCTTCTTTCCCCTAAGGTTAGCCTATGTACAGAGTATTTTAATAACAGACCTTGACCTCAAGCTGATTTGACTTACATACAAAAGTTAGACAAAATAATTCAGCTGTTCTTAACAGTAAGGAAAGCATATGTGGATTTTCTTCCATAACCCTCAGTCAGAGCTTTGAGACCTATCTATCTAGTTTTCTCTATTATAAGTCCCACAAAAATGATCAGAACTCAAATTAGAATAAAAGTGGGAATACTTCAATTAGACAGAGGAAAAACTCAAAAAGACTACAGAAAACAGAATGGAAATGAGATGTATACTCCATTCTCCCATCCACCACATCAACATAGTAAAGAACTATATCTGCCTGACATTCAATGACAGAACAGAAACAAACTCTGCCCAGTCCCACCTGGTCCCTGGGAAGGTTTTCCTTTATCCCAACAGCCCAGGTGGCAGATTTGAAATTATCAGTCTCTCTTCAAGAGATGCTGTGATTCTCCAATTGTTTTCCTATGCCCTTCAGTCTCCTTAACCTTCTTTTGTTGAGCAGACTCACTGCTCATTAGCTCCCTAGGAAAGGAGCCATTTCTCCATCAGATGCACCACCTAACCCAACCATCCTAAAGGAAAACATTACAATATAACCAAAAAGACCAAATGCTGTCTACCACACCATCAATTTCTCAACAGCTAAAATCTCTCTTCAAAGCTCTAGAGATGCTAAACACTTGCAATTCCAGAGGTATGCCACAGGGAGAGAGATTCCCTATATCATCTTCATGAAATTTTATGCAAGTTGGCCAGACTATGAGTCCTGAAGAACTATAAAAAGAACACATTTAACAAAAGCACTTTGTTTTAGTCTTTAAAATGCCACATAATCTCATTCTCACCAAATATACTCTATCTTTTCCTACACAGAACTGTGACATATGCGGCTGTACAGAACTACGACTCATGTGCCATCACTGAAGCTCATCTGAGAGAGTAGTGGAGATGTCAATGCTAAATTAGACGCAAGAGAATAGGAAGAGAAATGATAGTCTCATAATGAAGGCAACTGAAAGATGCTATCGTCTCAGAGAACGGAAAAGGTAGAGACATAAGCAGCTTACAGAAACTGCTCTTAAACAGTTAGAGTGCACTATTGGCACTAAAGAATCAGATGCTAAAGGTCTTAAATCAAGCACCCCATGCTGGTAGAAGACTTTTGACCTTTATCTCTTTTGTTTCAGTTTTCCTGAGCAGCTGTCACTGCTTCATCTCACAGGTTTGTTGTGGAGATAAAGTCATCATTAGCGCTTGTGAAGCTCTCGGACACTGCAGTGGTGACTGCTGTTAAAAAGCCCATGCAGAGATTCAGAACTCCTTTTCAGAGCAGAGTTTGAATAGTGTGCCATAAATAAAGCATGGGATCACACACTGAACAATGGGAAAACATACTGAATAGCTGCTCATTTAGTGCATGCTATTCATCGTCCTCACTGAATGAGGATCAAGGAAAAAAAAAAAGTAGTACATGATCATGTAATTAACGACTGTATCATAATGCAAACACAAGGGGCCTGAATCAGGGTTGCATTGACAGCCTTGTGTTCAATTGCTTAATTTTGCAACCTTAATGATGTTTCTTTGAAGTAGTTTCATATTACATTTGAATTCTTTCTAGAAAAACTGTATTAGGCAGTATTTGTCAGTAAATGCAAGTAACCTGATGCATTATGTATATTTGGTTCCTTCCAGGTCTTTCAGTATTCTACGAATGGTTGCCAAATAACACAGCTAACAAGACTTTCCAAGAATTTTTTTGCAAAGTACTTTCCTGTTTAAAAACTTTCCATGGATCGACAGAGATATCTCCAATACAAAGCTATTAAATGAAACAGCACTGCTATCATAATTATGCAATGCAAATTTAGCCAAATTTTAACTAGGAAGCCTTTGCTTTGACTCTCTACAAAACCAAGAAAATTTCTTTCCTATCCTAGAAAGACTAATGTGACAAAATGGAAGTAAGAATTACTGACAGTCCTTTAACAGGACAGTGAAGCCACAACTGCCAGAGGAAATGAAAAGCTGGTGCAAAGCCATGTCTCAAATATGAATAATTGTGAAAAATATGAATAAATGTGAAAATACATTCACTGGCAATGTGACTTACTGAGGTATTTCCTATACCATCATTCCTGTACTTTCCTGTGAGCTAAAACTTGGGCAGCAGTGGTACCCACTGCGGCAGAGCTCTTCGAACTCTGTTACATTTGTACCATTTCAAATGGGCTTGAATATTACAGTCATGCACATACAGTCATGGGAACTCATGCTCCTACAAAATTATATTAAGGCTTCAGTTTTGTTTTTGAAGACCCATTTGGAAAAGGCACTGAATTAACTGAATTTGAAGTGGGAAGCTAAATCTTTTCTAGCTAGCCAAATTCATTGCATTTCACTCTAGAAATGCCATGAATTACTACATTCAGTCAACCCCTTGTCCTGGGTTCAGCAGTAGCAGTCATTTTTCTCCTTGGTAGCTGGTGCAGTGCTGTGTTTTTGACTTTCGACCTGGGAACAGCACTG
>JAOEHX010054760.1:1743-11949 GCA_025448015.1 Bolborhynchus lineola
GTGCTCCCCCCGTGAGGCGATGGTACGCTCCGCGCCGCGCACAGGCGCTAGGGGCTGGCGCGTCCATTTCACCCGGGGAAAGGGGGGAGCGGTGAAGAGAACGATCGAGGCGGGAAGATTCGGAGGGGGGGACACGGATGCGGCGGGGCGATGCGCCGCCCCTCCCCGTGCCGCAGGGCGCGGCCGGGGGTGGGGGGGGAGATGGCGGCTTCTCCCCCGAGGGGCTGCGTGTGGGGCCTGTCGGAGCCTGGCAGCAAGGCCGCGATGTGGGGTGGTGGGGTGGGTCCCCGCGGGGAGGAAGCGCGGCCTCGGCCGCATCCGCCCCGCCGAGCGGTCCAGGCGGGAGCCATCTTCCACAGAGCCGAGGGGCTTCGGGCCTGGCCTAGAAACGGCGGCGGCTCCTCGGCGGAGCGGGGCGGCTGAGGCGCACAGGGCCCCGGTGCTGGAGCCAGCAGACAAAAGGGGGGGAAGCAAAACCTTCGGAAGGAAGCGCTCGGTTGTAACAAACACGCGTTCTTTTGCAACAGCCGCTCGGAAGAGCTTTAATTTTAAGGTGCTTGCCGCAAGGATTGGGGACTTTGTGTTTTCTGCACAGAGATGATGAAGAGACAATGCTGGGAACAGAGGAAATGTATTAAACGCACACATGCCCGTTTTCTCTGTGTTCAAAAAAGCCCCAGGGGGCTCTTTTCATAAATGGAGCAGAATAGACCAAACATCTTTTATGCTTCAGCTTTTACAAGGCCAGGTTGGACAGGGCTTGGAGCATCCTGCTCTAGTGGCAGGTATCCCTGCCCATGGCAAGGCATTGGAACTGGATGAGCTTTAAGGTCCCTTCCAACCCAAACCACTCTGGGATTTGTGGTGGTTCACTTTCAGTTTGGTTTGCCTACATTAAACATTTGTGTCCCTGTTTAACTCGGGCTGCTGACACTGACAAAGTGGAATTATTAGTTCACACAGTTTTAACTGCTGTCCTGCTTTTGCTTGAGTCCTACACAAGCATTTGTGAAGCAGCAAACATCTGTGTGTTTTAACACAGTTGCCTAGGTTTCTTCCCTTTAGTAGCAGGGTTACCTATTGAGCCCTTCCTATGGTGTGTCCCCTTAGTTTCTTGAACATGTGGTATATCCAGTAAATAAATTTTTAGTGTGTATCAGCCTGCAGACAGGATGTGCTACTAATCTCCTTGCTTCCTAGAACACCCAAGTTTGAAGTCTCTGTTACTGGTCTGAAGTGGGGAGCAGGAGCTAATGGGAGTTGCAGAGGAAGCTGCTGAAAGTCTGACGAGACTTGCAGCTCTTGTTTAAAATAGGCTTGTCTGAACAAGCTGGCTACCACCTCTGCAGTACGCAAACCTGGTTTAGAGTGACTGCTCAGTGTGTCAGGCTACGTCTTGCTTCCGAACTGGAAGAATTCCCCAGTCAGTCAGAAGAGGTATTTCTCATAGTGATGTCCTTTCTGGAACAGGGTTTGGACTGGCCTTTTTAAGATGCTTTCTAGTTGCTGTAGATGAATTTGCTCTTGGGCAAAGAGTGTAAGCCTTCTGGCAAAGTACAGCGATGCCAGCAGGAGGGCATCACTTGGTATCAAAAGGCCACTGGATTTTCTGCTTTTGTGTCTTGCCACAAGGTCAGTTTCTTTGCTACAGAATTAAATGAGTCCATAGTCTTTGGAGGACCATGCAAATTATTTTTCTTGGTTGTTAGTCAATACTGTTCCCAAATCTGTGTAATTACAAGGTACATACGCCTCATATACAAGATGACAGGCTTGTGACAATTGGTAGTGTGGGTGTCTGGCATGTTCCTACTTGCTTTGTCAGAACATCGCTATCAAGAGGCTCCTGCTGGGAGCAAGGACTGACCAAAGCTATCTCATACAGGAGAGCCTGCAGGCAGCCAGGGCTTGCCTGTAAAGCAGTTCAAAGCCTGCTGCTCACCTGACTGTTCAGCATGCACAGCCATCTCCAGGAGGGATACTTCAGTAATGAGTATCTGGGATGCTCAGAACAGGCCTTCAGACCATGTTTTTAGGGGTGAGGTTTAACCTTTAGGCTGCTGTATGTGCCTGGAGGGCCACAGGAAAATACCTACAGTCACTTCAGCTCATAACAGCTGATTTCTGTGCTGAATGCATTTCTAAGAAGCTTTGTTTTCCTGCAAGAGTTCTGTGGCCTACCAGCTTATTACCTGCATTGCCTTAAAAACATGAGTCTCAACACAGGAATGGGTCCTGCTCAAAAGTTCTGCCCTATCGCTGGCTACCATGGTTCCTGTATTTCAGCAGCGTTGCTGGGATTGCCTTTTGTGGGTGTTGCTTGTTCTAGTTACCTTGATAGTTGTGTCAGGAGTGAACTTCATTGCAGCTCTAAGAAGGTGACAATTTCCTCTTTGGCTGGAAGCTGAGGAAGTGACCTCCAGGAATTCAGGGGAGACTTTTTCTCTGCCTTTTTTTAATAGTTGCTTCCTTACTCACCTCTCCTCATCTAATCAGTAACCCTTCTTGCAGGGGGGGGGTGAAAGGAAGTTGAATAGAATTTTGATTCCTTCACCCCCCAAAAAAGAAAGAGGAAAAGTAATGGAAACTAAAAAACTCAGGCTGGCAAGATGTACCTACAAGTGATATGCAAATAACTCTACTTCTTGCTGGTTTATGGTGTGCAAATAATGGCCTCTTACACAACAGCAGTAAAAAGGCAGTTAGTTATGTTTCCTATCGTGCTGCAGATCTGAATTCAGGCTTTGGACTTTCAGCTGCCTTGACGAAAGCGGAGGTGTCTGTAGGCAGCAGAGGACATGGGCCTACAGAGCCTTGGGAAGTCACTGGTTTCCTTTGCCCAGAGAAGCTGTGGCTGCCCCATCTCTGACAGCATTCAAGGCCAGGTTGGATAGGGCTTGGAGCAACCCAATTTAGTGGAAGGTGTCACTGCCTATGGCAGGAGATGGAACTGGATGAGCTTGGTCTCTTCCAATCCAAACCATTCTGTGGCTTTCCCATGCCAGTGCTGATTTTTGGGGTAATGTTAAACTAGTCACTCCATGCATTTCCTCCTTTCTTACTCAGTAAGGTGGGGGTGGTAAAGTCAGATGGGTTTTCTTGGGTGCCCAAATAACAGGTGAAAGCAAAGCAGTATTTAAGATCCTTGTATTTTTAACCACCCACATTTTCAGTTGGCTTGTGGGCTGCAGCTAACAACTTCTCAGAGGCCTGATTTGGCAAAACCTTCTAGGTCTAGGTGCTGATGATGTCCCAGGGTATGGCATGGCAACATAAGGGACAGCTTTCTAAAGGCTGCTGTCCCAGAACAGTCAGGTGGCAATAGGTTAAATGAAAAAGCGTTTGTTGCAGGAATGAACCATGACACATCTCTTGAGTCAGATGGAAATGCCACATGGTTACACAGGCACTTCTGGCAGCACCAGTGGATTCTGAAGGTAGGTATGAGGGGTGGTATGCCCAGCATAGGGGAAACAAGGTGTTTGCTGAAGAAACTGAGATCCACATACAGGGCAGTAATGTGACTAGCAAACATGGGGCACCCTGTTCCCAAATCTGCCTTTGCAATTAGACAAGGCATACTTTAATAAGTTTAAGTGTCAATTCTGGAAAAATCGATGTTGCTTTTCCAAGGAGAAAAGTTTCCACTTGAGTAGCTATGGAGAGTCCACACTGGTGTATACAATGTGTGTGCATGATTTCCAAACAAAACAAGGCAAGAACTGGTTCTTGAATTGTCTCTGTAGATAACACATGCACAGGCACTGCTATGGAGGTCTCTGATCATGGGAAAGAAAACCCACACTGTATAATTGTCAATCCTTAAAACCAAATTCAGTCTTTCAAACTTGTCTTGAGGCAAACTAAGTCATCAGTTCAAAGTCTTTTTTGGCTGTCTTACAGTCAAGAGAGGAACAAAGGACTTTTTCTAGGTAAAATACTTTAAATATTCAAAGAAAATACTGGAGTTCACAGCACTTCCCGACAAAAGAGGAAGCAAATTTCACTGTTCCAAAGTTGTGTTTCAGTGCAGCCTTGCTACAAATCCAGTTTATCAGGTGTCTGGCGTGTGTCTCACTCCTGAAGTGGCTGTTTTTATCTGGGGATTTTCTTGAGAAAGCTTCAGGTTATTCTTCAGTGTTCCCTCATTTAGATTAAATTTCAGTTGTGGAAATTTGGTTGGTGATATAAGCAGGACATTGGAAGCTCTTAGTGGAGGCAGCTAGGGATGGCTCTTGCAGTTGCAAGCTGGCTAGACAGAAGGCTCTCTCTTCGGGCTGCCCCATGGAGCGTTCTGTTCTCACAAGGCTTCTGCAGTGCTTTGCGCTTAAGGCAGGAGCAGTGTCTTTGTGTGGGGAATAAGAGCCACTGTGTTACTGCAGCACATGCTGACGAGGCATTTAATGCAACCATTACCTCATGTGCCTACAGCAGTCTGTGTGAAAACACAATGGGGATACTGGTGGAAGTGCTTCAGAATAATATATGAGGCCATACTGCCCACAAGACACTGCCTTTGCAATAGCTGCATGGAGGTGGGGGAGGGAAACTCATCTCATTTTTGCTGATTCCCTCAGAGGAACTCTGTCCATTCTTGCTAGAATGTCTCCCTGAAGATGCTGTGCTGGCATCATTTTTGCATATGATAATTAGGTGGTTTGCAGTTAAGGTCTTCAACACCTCTAGAAACAGGCTGGCTACTTGAGTGTGATCTTTTCTCTGCATTTGCATCCCAAGAATTGCTTTAAGTTGATGCTGCCTGTGTTACGGGTTGATCTGTCCCTTACGACAAAACAAAACCAGCTGATGGTTGAGTATCCCACAAGTACCTGCAACATGTACTGCTCAATGAACAGCAACCAACAGAAACACAGAATCAACTGGGCTGGAAAAGACTTCTAAGATCATCAAGTCCAACCTTAAACCATGCATCAGGCCAGAGTCTGATAACTGCTTTCATGCTGCAGAAGGAGCAGAACCAGGTTAGCTGTCGTAAATCTGTGGTGCTCAAGCCAGAGTGCACAAAATAATAATGAACGTGCTGTATTGAATCCTCTGAGCAGAGCAGTACTGGGCCAGAAAGAGAAAATCCAGACTAACAATCATATCACAGAGCCATAGAGTGGTTTGTGTTGGAAGGGGCCTTAAAACTCACCCAGTTCCAACCCCTACCACCCACAGGTGCACCTTCCACCAGACCAGGTTGCTCCAACCCCCCTCCAACCTGGCCTTGAACACTGCCAGGGATGGGGCAGCCACAGCTTCTCTGGGCACCCTGTGCCAGGGCCTCGGCACCCTCACAGGGAAGAATTTCTTCCTAATGTCTCATCTCCATCTCCCCTCTGTCAGGTTAAAGCCATTCCTCCTTGTTCTGTCCCTACAGGCCCTTGGCAAAAGCCCTTCTCCTGGTTTCTTGTTGGCCCCTTTAGGCACTGGAAGCTGCTCTAAGGTCTCCCTGGAGGCTTCTCTTCCCCAGAGGAACAGATAAACACTTTGTCATTGCTGGTGGGGTGGAGGCTTCTCCCCACCTATTTTCTGGGCGGATCAGCAGAGACATGGTTAAAGTGTTGATGGAGGATGTATATTTGAGTGTGGCGTTTCAACTTGTTCCGGTACTCTGAGCAGTCATCCTCTTGCTGCCTTGTACACAGTGGTTGCAGCCACCTTCCAACAAACCCTGCCTAGGGTCTGGGTTTCTTCTTTTTCCTTTTGAAGTATGTTTATGAAGCCAGCAGTGGCTGGTACAAGACCACAGTTGAAGAGGGAGTCCCACAGTTACAAAAGTAGATCCCCTTTGTGGAAGCACTTATTTGCACTGGGAGCTTATGGGTTTATTTCAGCCCATGCTGGGACACAGCTATAGGGTTTTCTGAGATGGAACAAATCTGTGTTGTCCCTAGCAATATAATGGCTGCTAATGTCATCCTGTGTGTTGAATCCAGGGGTTGTACAGCAGCTATGAGAAGGAGCTACTAACAGCAGTTTGCTTTGGAAAGCTGAGAAGAAAATCCAGTTCTTACTGCTGCGCCTTCAGTTTCTGGTCAGTCCCAGTTATCAGCTGCAGTTTAACAGTGAATTTTGAGTTTCCAGACTAAATACTCTCAACATTTTTGGAATCTGAACTGACTTGCCAGCAGTGCTGAGTTTCTTTATAAGGAAACAACTTGTCTCCCAATTTGGAGACATGTTTCTGGCTGTGCAGTAGCTCTCTGACTGCACAGTTTGCATCAGCCTGCAGCTCCTTTGCTGCTCCTTGCTTCTGCGGCTCTGATGAGCATTAACCTCTTCTTCTGAAGTTGACTTCTGGTTGTTGTGGTCTTGGAGCAAAGATCAAGAAGTGACAAAAGTAGAGCTAATTTATGTAATTACTAGGTGCATTCCCATGCTGGTTCAGGCTTTCTGAGCGTTTTCTACTTAGACTTTTAAGGGCTTTGTGGCTAAAAACTGAGTCTTGATTCCTGTTGTCGGCTACTGAGGTGCCGTTATTTAGAAGACATCAGGGAAATAAAGGTTGTCTTGAGTTCAGTGCAGGTTTGTCCTTGGTAAATGATGCAGTAGTTCTAGTTGCTGCACTCTTTGCTTTATCAGGGCAACCTTGTCTTCCCATAGAGCTCTTGTCCACACCAACTGTAGGGACAGGAAGAGAAAGACCTTTATTCCACGTTAGTGCAAGTCTCTCACTATGGAGGAGGTGACGCAGGAATGAGTCACTTTGAGTCCATGTTTGCAATTTTACTTGGATTTATCCTGGAATGGGCTCTCTCTGCTTACTTTCCTTGCCTTATTGGTGATACGCATGAGGGTGGCTGTCTGCCAGGCACAGTGACTTTCTCCCTGTTCTCTTATCCCAAAGTGCAAGGGATTCTGGATAGATTACCCCTAGTAAGGAAGCCATGCGTTGGAAATCTTGAGGGAGGTCCCCTTGTATTTGAGTAACCCCCTAAAGAGCACTGTGCTCCATGCTAGAGAAAAGTTTCTGTCTCAGGTTCACTGCTGTAGGATATTGCCCTGGTTTTGCAGGACCAGCGTTTGCTGTCAAACTCCATGGTCATAGTTGCTGCCAGCTGTGCCACCTCTCTTCACTGGGTTAGCAAAGCTATGCCAGCCACTGGAAGCTACAGAAGGAGACAGGTTGGTAGGAAAAGGACTCATCTGAGGTCCTTCAAGGTCCACAGGCATTGGTCAAGGCTTTAAGAAAAAATGAAGTACATAAACACATTAAGTAGTTGTCCAGTCAGGAACCATCTCCCAAGGACAACCTGTTGGAAAGCTAGTGCTGAGCACCCCAACCTCCCTGGTTTTGCAAGTGAACTCTGCTGTGTCTTAGAACACTTTCACTCTGGCAAGGTACAGTGTGTCGTCGTCCCCCCCCCCAAATGAATGCATCAAACACCCATTTAAGGGGCTGAGCTTAAGGAAAACCAAAGTAAAGAACAATCTTTAGTCCTTTTCAACCTTAACTCTTTTCCCGTTGGTGTATCTCTCATAATGCTTTACCTGACTGTAGCAGTGCTGACTGTGCTTTAACAGTGTTGTGTGGGAGTTTACACAGAGGGAGGAGGAACATTTTTCCTTCTGTGATACAGATTGCCGTATCTGAGGATAAAGTCATTTGGATTTGAAAGACCAGCAGGGGAAGAAGCAGTATGAGAAAGGAATCTCACTGTTTACACTGCATGCAGAGTTTTGAACAGACAAATAAGTGTTGGACAGCCTTCGGTTTGGTCTTTACTGCTCTGGCCAGGACATCCTTCCAGCATGACCTCCCATATTTGCTATTACACAGCTGCTTTTGAGCTCTCCCGACTTTGCTGCACTCTGATAACAAAAACACAGATACAAATGCTTCTGCCACCTTTTTTTTTGTCTCATTCCCAAAAAAGCAGCAGACTGAAAATGCAGTTCAGCCTCTGTCGTTCTCGCTAGGTCTTGTCCTCTTTATTCTGTGTAGCTGCCCGGAACATCAGATTGGTCATGCTGCATCTGCACCTCCTGTTACAGCTAGGACAGGAAGAGACACCCCAAAGTAACTAGAATCCCCCATCAAACTTCAAGGGGAAAAAGATGGAAAGGCAGGCAGCTTGCTTTGAAACACTGCTGAATTGCTGGGAAATAGACGCTTTAACTGTTAGTCTTCCAAGTTGTCCCTTTAAAAGACTGAATTCAGAACAGCTTCTGAAAGTTGGCTTGTTCAGCTAAAAACCATGCTACCGCAGTCCCAGTACCCCACGCAACATCTCTCTTCATCTCTAAGCCAAGTCCATGTGACAAGTGTGGAATTTGGCCACATTTTACCTCTGTTCCTAAAGCCGCTAGCAAGCATGCTAGACATGGCTAGGACAATTTGAACAGAAGATTCTCATGGGCTTGGTTGTCTTGTCAGCTTGAAATGGGTAACAAAATTCAGCTGCTCTAATGCCAAAAGACAAGGGATGGACATGTGTGTGAAACTACCCCAAAAATAATGTTCTAGTAGAAGTAGGATTGTGCGTTCTTTGGAATAGTTTTGGTTTGGCAGCTGCCTGTGGGCAGCATCGAGACTCCGGATTCTTTACTTGGCTTGGAAAAAGAGGGCCTGCAGCCTTTCCTGACGAGACTCTCCGGCCACTGGTGACTGTTGCCGGTGTCGGCTGTCTCTAGCCCCGGATTTAAGGGAGTGTGGTAAAGAGGTTGTGAAACTTTGCAGTGCTAGCCCTAAAGGTCTTTGCTCTTGTCTTTGCAGGCATCTGGAGTACAAGTTGCTGATGAGGTATGCCGTATTTTCTATGACATGAAAGTACGGAAGTGCTCTACGCCTGAGGAAATCAAGAAGAGGAAGAAGGCTGTCATCTTCTGCCTCAGTCCAGATAAAAAGTGCATTATTGTGGAAGAAGGCAAAGAGATTCTGGTGGGCGATGTCGGTGTGACGGTTACCGACCCTTTCAAGCACTTTGTGCAGATGCTTCCTGAGAAGGATTGCCGTTATGCCTTGTATGATGCAAGCTTCGAGACCAAGGAATCCAAAAAAGAAGAGCTGATGTTTTTCTTGTGGTAAGCCGTCTTCCCAGCTCCCTCATTCCTAGCATGCAGTCCAAGCACTGTGGGCGAGGTCTTTGAGAAATGGCAGGCTTGAAGTGAGCCTGTTTTCTAAGCCATGAGATATTTCACTTGCTCATCATCCCTAGGATGCTGCTTCTCTCTCTAGTGGATAATAATGTTACTAACTGCACTCTTACTGATGTATCCCATTAGGGCACCAGAACAAGCACCCCTCAAAAGCAAGATGATCTATGCAAGCTCCAAGGATGCAATCAAAAAGAAGTTTCAAGGTATGTAATGCACCTAATGCTCCTACATGTGCCATGCTCCTACAATGCTTGCACAGCGAGGCTTAACCATTGGCTAATTGGTCTGGGATGGTTTTTTGGGGGGAGCTAATGAGACATGAGAACTTCACAAGCAAAGTGCCTCGTGACAGAGCTAAAATGATATCTGGCTAAACCCTACACTGTCTGACTCTGAACTGTAGAGGCACTTGAGCTATGCTTAGGACAAGAGTAGGCTTTGCAAAGTGTGGCACTGTATTTGTGCTATACAGAGCAGCACATCTGCACCCTACAGACTAGCAACCATTAGGTTCCTGAGATGGACCTGGATTTTGTGCGGACCTGCCTCTGTGGTAGAGGACCCTCAGCACTGTGTCTGATGAAATACACAATCTCATAAACTTACTGTGCTGTAGTAGTAGTAATTAATGGCTGCTTTAGAGATGCAGTTGGGAATTGCTCATTTCAAAAGGCGTCACTTCTCCAAGTGGAGAAGCGAAGATCTTCTGTCAGGCACCAGTAGCCGAGGAGTAAACACCTTGCTGCAGCATTCAGAAATTTCATGCTAAGTCAGTCTGGTGCGTAGGCAGATAGCACTGCCCCCCTTCAGTTCCTGCTTGCAGTGTGCAGGACTGATGGGATCATTGTGCAGCAGTGCCAGCCAGTGGGCTGGAAATACTGCATTCAGCTCTGGGGCCTCCAAAATAAGAGGGACATGGAGCTGTTGGATTGAGTCCAGAGGAGGCCACAGAGATGCTGCAAGGGTTGGAGCAGCTCTGCTCTGGAGCCAGGCTGAGAGAGCTGGGCTTGTTCAGCCTGGAGAAGAGAAGACTCCTTAAGGAGAGACCTTGGAGCGGCTTCCAGTGCTTAAAGCTATCAGCAAGAAATCTGGAGAGGGGCT
>JAOEHX010054761.1:11070-37079 GCA_025448015.1 Bolborhynchus lineola
GTTTTAGATTACAGTCTTTATTTTAGGTCCTGCACTGCCTTGCTTCACCAATTTTATGGATGATGCCCCAGAGTGTGCTGCTCAAGTAGTCTTGCCTCTATCTGAAATGCCTGGCTGCCGTACACTCCACTGCCAACTAATCTGTTCCCAGAGTTTCATCTTGCAGAGTTCACAAAACCAGGGGCATCCGGAGACTTTTTTCTCTGGTGCCCTTCCAATAAAAAGCTTCAGCTTGTCAGTAGTCTGTGCTGCTGATTATTGTTATTTTTTCTTCTCCGCCCCATCTCTTTTGTTTGCTACTGCGGTAGCTTTTTGCCCGCATGTTCTTACTGACATGGCTGTTCTGTGGGAGTTTTCTCCCTTTTATCAGAACTTTTGGGGACTCAGACAGTTAAATATTTCTTTATTTCTGATAATGTCCAGTTTCTTAAAGAAGAGATGCTGAGTAAGAGCTGAAGGAGGCTGTGAAGTAGAATACATGATTTAGTCACTAGGAATATCTTCACTTGCAAAGGAAAACATCATTGAAAACTAAGATTAAACTGAAATCCATAGTCACACTAACACTGGCTTCTTGCCACAGTCTTACAATAACTGTTGAACCAGTATATAATATTCCAACAATAGTTTTAGTATGACAGTAAGATGGGAAGCTAGAGTATTCAATTTTACTCCATAAAAAGGAAAACTTGGTTCATGTGGTTGTGACTGAACTGAAATAGCCCTTCTGTGACAATGTAAAGAAGTCCCTCAGTCTGTCCTGTGCTTTTTATAGGAAGCTATGTTGTGTCTAATCTTGAGTTACTACTCTTAGGCCACAGGCATTTTCAGCTTTAAAAAAATCAGTAAATTCATTTCTTAGCAACTGTTTTGATGTCCAGACATGCTTGGTGGCAGCCCAGCTCATCTGTTCTTTCTAATTCTTCTCATTATTGGAAGTTAGGGTGTCAGTCTCATGCATCTCAGGGGCTGAATGCAGGGGCTTCAATGAAGTCTTGAGAAAGAATGAGGGGTCCAAATTTGCCCTTTCTGAGATTGATTTTTTGCAAAATTAGGGATAGGCATGAAGTCCTGTAGCTTTCAAAGGCAAAGCTATTTTTTTTTTTCTGCAACATTTCATATGTCGTTTTGCTATGGTAAAAGGTTTTTTTTAAAAAGATGTTTTTGTGGTGTTTAAGAAAAAATAATCATAGAATCATGGAATGGGTTGGAAGGGACCTTAAATATCATCTACTTCCAATAAATATCTTAGATTTGGTTTGAAAATCAGTTATCTGAAACTGAGCTTTGTCTAAGAGTAGAACTCAAATGGCTGTTGTTGCTTTTTGCATTATTTATTTTTAAGAACATTTACTAAAAACCATTTAAAACTTAAAAAGATGCTAAGACTCTCCTTGATTTGCAAAATAATGAAGTTGGCAGATCTACCACTTCATTAAACCCATGACTTGGGTTTTTTGTCTGTTTCCAAAGTGGGGAAAAACACATCTCAAGAGAAAAGTGTAAGCTTAAGGCACTTCAAGTTCTAGTAAATGAACAAATTTAACATGTATGATCTGTTTGGAAGGTGTGTGCAAAGCATGCAGAATTTGAATTGCATGGAGAGATATAGACTAGTTAATTCTTTGATTTGAGCTTAGTGTGTCTTAAAGGAGAAGATTGTAAACCCTATAACACTCAAACTATTTTTGGGTTTCAGCAGAAGTGTGTTTTATTAAGACTCGGCTGTGAGGATGGATTAAAGATTGGAAAATTTGTGTGGTTCAATGCAATAAGACTATAGGTTAAGTTGCTGTCCAGATAAGCACAAAGTCATTGAAATCACACATAAACGTGGCTAATGTAGAGAGAGAAAATAAAAGATGGGGATATTGAGACTGCCCTTGTGAGAGCACATGTGAAGTATTCGGATAACTTACTTTTTCTGTTTCATGTTTTTTGTTTTATCTTCGATGTAATCAGGCGCGCGAGAGGGAGCAGATAGCGCCGGAGCTGAGATTAGTGACGGAAATCGAACCAAAAGAAGTGAGTTTTGAGGAGGGTTTTGAAGGAGAGGGAGGGGACTTGGCACACAGGAAGAGGAAGCTGAGGAAAAAGCATGGATTTGCGATTGGAACAGAGGAAAACAAGAAGATGTGACAGGAGACAATGTGAGCCAAGATGTAGGTGGGGCAGACTGTTTAGAATTGAAAGGTGAAGGTGAGGAATCCAGGCTTGCTGTGGAATCAGCCGGTCAATAGATTGATGATATTTTATATGTGTGTATGTATGAGTGTGTGGGAGCTGGGAGTTGTGATGTGTCAGGAGAGGAAAACCAGCTGAATCTTTAGTACTGTAGAGAAGCACAAAGGTGGTGGCTGTAGGCAGGTGAAGAGTGTGTGTGCATTCTGCTATTGGTATAAGGGTTGGATTTTAGAAATTATTCTGGTTTTGCCTTCCTACTGTTGTAGGTTTAAGGTTATGCAAAGGAATGTTTTAAAATACAAGTGTTTTAGCCAATGGATGTGTAAGGCTGTGGGTAATTTCTACTAACATCTTTCTTGATCGTGCAATTTCCTGTGCTTTGATTTAGTGAATCTAATAAGCAAAATGACAGCTTTCCTCAGTAGTGATAATGTTTTGTCTTCTAATGACTGTGTCCCATAACTTCTCTCCTGTCAGTTTTCTCAGCTTACTTGAAAGGTGACCTTTAGTGAGAATAAAAAAAGGAAATGCACATTTATATTTTTATGGTATATGTAAATGAGAAATTCACTGGAGTGAGATCCTGTGGGAAGTGGGAAATCAGGCTGGATGGTGCAGAGTAACTAGTGCAGAGATGCAAAACCACAGCCAATAGAGGAACAATGTCAGGGTGTGAGGGAGGAGTAGGGAAAACTTCTCTTAGGAGGATTTTTATTCTACTTGATTTCTAATGTGTTCATATTTGGGCCCTTGGCTTTGTGTATACTGAGTGCTTTGGGGAAAAGTCCTGCTCCTAAGGATTTGCAACTGGTTTCTGTGATACCTGTGATATTTAGTGTCCTGCTGTTGTGGTTGACAGAGTAGATACTTTAGTGACTGAGACAGATTTGTGAATTCATTGTGCTTTAGGCTCCCACTGTTATTTCCCCATTTTTTATTTCTTTCTAAAAATTCTGAAGAAGGCACAAGCATCTTTTTGAAGAACAAGTTCCTGTGCTCTTCAAAAGAAATACAGCCACCTTTAGCATCTTAGGTGATGAATAGTTCTTGCACATCAGGAGCTGTGCAGGTGAGCTGGACTTGAACTCAGCTGGAGTTTGAGGCTAAAAAGCAGAAATTACCTGTGTCACTGTAATGAATGTGTTCACTCTGGAGCCAGAATAAAAATGGACCCACAGACTTTGCAGCCAATTCAGAATCACAGAATTGTTGAGGTTGGAAGGGACCTCTTGAGATAATCTTGTCCATCTCCCACTCAAGGTTCTCTTCTCTGACTTTAAATTTATATGTTAATCCAGAAAAAAGTATATCACCATAATTAATGTCTCACTGCTCTGGCTTCTGGATGTTTAACCTTGGTTTGCTTCATTGTTTTGTGTCTTGCTGCTCTTTGTAAGCTCCATGCCTTAAGGAAAGTATCCAAACAATGAAATACAATGCAAACAAAAAAGCTGCTTCTTATTGTACCAGAACAGCTGCTACTGGACCAGGATGTTTAGTTCAGTGTGCTCCTTGAAGCTTGATACCTTCTGAAAGCTTCTGACTTAAGGGTGCTTAGCTTGACTGAAAATAAAAATGCTGGTTTGATGCAGGCTGCACTTCCTTTGCTTCCCACTTTTATTATACTATTAAGCTCCAGCCATATTCCTGATCCTTTTCATCCCTTGGCCAGGGTGCAGTGTAAGACTTCTCTCAGGTGTTCCTACTCCTCACCAGCACAAATAGCTCAATCCTTTTTTTTTTGTCTTGCTGGATGGACAAGGCTCTGGATGAACTGGAGCTAATGTGTGTGCTTGTTTTGGCTGGCCAAAACCAGGTATGTGTATTTCTGGTTGACTATGCAGCTGGCAGTTAAACATGCTCTTTGTGGCTGACATGTCACTAAATGACATTGATGGTTGACTGTTGTGTAAGCATTGCCACAGCCATTCCAAACTTTACTGCTGCTAGCTAGACTGAGCATATGCATCTTGTATTGATGGTTTGGACACGAAACACTTGATCTTAGAGAAACCAAAGCTGCTGGTGTTCCTAAGTACATAGCTTGATGCAAAGTAGAAGCATAACCTATGTAAAGCAGTGATTTAAAAGTGTTGAGCTATGGGAAAGGAAAAGCATAAACCAAGGAAAAATAATGCTTGTATTTTGTGTTATGCTTTTCTTACACATCAAAGAAGGCAAACAAACCCTCAGTAAAGTAGATATTAGGGAGACTTACAATGTGTAATGAGTAGGACAGACTTGTGTTGAAACAAGATTTATAAAACCAAGGTCCTTTAGGTACCTCATGGTAACGTAACAAGGGAAGACCAGCATAAAATGTAGTCTGTCTACAGTTGGAAAATACCCCACCTATTTATAAGGTGCACATGTGAAGCTAAGCAAAAATTGTCTTTATGAAACCTTTTTTTATATGTGGTAATACAAATCTCCAAATGCTCTTGTAGCCAAATTGCTAAGTGGTAAATTGATTATCATTAAAACCACTCAGATGCTTAATTCTTACTGGTGGAGGACAAATGTTACTCTTGGTTTTTATATCCCATGTAACTTCTCCATGGAAAAATTCTGTACATTGATGTTATAGAAAATCTGGAGAATTACTTTGGTAAAAAGGATCAAGTTTAAATTTTTGCCATCACATTGATCCCTGACACTTCGGAGGCATGAGGGAGAAGTCTCATCACTCCAAACTAGTGGAAATTGCTTGGCTTGGCAGTCTTTGGATCTTTCGGACTTGTTGGGTGGCTAAAATCCATCTACCTGCCAAAAAGTAAATTAATTTGGGCTATATATTCTGTTGTTTACTCCTTGAATGTTTCTGTATGGTCAAATAAGCCATTGTCTACAATGACATTTTTATTACTCTCATTGTGGGTTGTGAAATTCAGTTGTATTATAGAACACTTTATTTAAGTTGGTCAATGAAAGTTGTAATATGTGCACAAAAAGAGTGCTACCTGTAGTTACCCTAGAAACACAAATCCAATTAGAGTTACCATGCTTCATCAGTTTAATTCAGGATGAACTCTTCTGGACCATGCTTTGAGTTGATGATACTTTTGAATAATAGTTAAATTTGAGCAACAATGGAATTGGTGTATTTGACTGCCAGAAGGGTAAGAACACAAAGTCAGTGCTCTAGATTTGGGAGCTCCTGGGTTTCTACAGCTACAACACATGAAAATAGATAGCAGGGAACATGTGCAGCCGGGTTTCTATACATATTGGTTTTTTGAAGGTGTTTTCTTTTTGCTTTTTATCCATGTGGTGTACTGATAATACTTCAAGTTTATTTAGACAATTTGGGAAACTCATTTCACCACTCTTTGAGTAGTAGCCATAAAAAGGAATTCAACTGCTCTTAAATGTTTCTAGATAAAGTTTCACTGGGTTTGTAAGTATTTTCTGTTTGAATCTCAGGCACTTTTTAATACTTACTTACCATTTTTTCCTTTTTGGAGGATTGGATAGCTTTGGTCAAAGCTGCTGCTGCAGCAGCAGCCAAGAACAAAGCAGGAAGTAAACCTAGAACCAGTGCAAACAGCAATAAAGATAAAGAGGACAGAAAATGGCTAAAAGTTCCTTCAAAAAAGGAAGAAACCTCAACCTCTACAATCATGCAGGAAGTCCAAAAAAAGGAAGAGGAGCCTACATCTAGTGATACATTTGGTAAAAAAAAAATTCTGTAAAAGATAAAAGTAGGTTCATCTGTAATGTTGAAGTCGAGTTCCTGTTGTTAATTTTGCTGTTAAGTCATAACTAGTATTTCTTCAGGAAAATGTCTCGTTTGCTGTTATGATAAGTTTATGATACATAATAATCAGTTCAGAAACAATTTTTTACCAGGTAAATCTAGTTTGGTCATCATTTACTCCTTGTGCAAAATCTTCTTACTAGCTCTAACAAGAGCAGAACATATGGGTTATTTAAATGACTTTGTTGTATGCTTTGGTTCATGTTTGTGCACTTCTGTTACCTGTAAGGTAATCCCTGATCTTGTTCTAAGAAGAAAATCCAAAACCAATACGGATGATATATACGTATTCAGAGATGTTTGAAACTATTTCTGGGTTGGTTAGAATTTGCTCATGTTAATAGTCTTTGATAGTGATTTCTCATACTATTGAGTAAAAATTGCGTTTTTGAGGTAGTCTGCATCTAATGCTTCGTTGTGTAATACTTAATCTTAACATTGTGTAATTTTAATTTTTAAGAGTTTTAAAGTTCCTTTACAGCAGTATTCAAATAGCAGTTCTGAAATATTAAAGTATTGTGGATGTTGTTATATATGCATGAAATGTGAGTTTATTAGATTTCTCTTCTGTTTAATAGTAGGATTTCCTGTAGTGGATGTTCCAAAGATGGCCTTTGTGCAGGCAGAGAGCACGTTATCACACAAGAGGAAAAGTAATTTAGGCAACTCTTTTCAGGCCAAGAGAGCTCGTCTTAACAAGATCACTGGTAAAATACTTCTTTTGTTGTTGACTTTTTTCCTTTTTAATGCAGTGAAATATACATATTTACGTCTAAGGTACTGAAGTAGATTGACAAAAGCATGTTGATGAGGCAGACATTCCCTACAGTCTTTTACTTGTTAGGAATTTAAAAGGGAGATATAAAGGGTAATAAAATCTACGTAGTTCATAATTTCAGAGAATGGTCTCAGACTTGGTTTGGTTGTTTTAGTTTCTTAGGAAGGTTGCCATCCTGAACTGGTGGAGTTCATGAGCAGGTTTTATCTCCAGCTGCACAATTTTCTCCACTTTAGGGGAAATTTGAGGTTCGTCCAACTTTTTAACAGGGTCATAACCACTGTAAAGCTTTTGTTGGCTGTGGAAAAACTAAATGTTTTGTCAGTTTGTCATAAAGTAAAACTGTTGCTGGAAAGAGTTTACAGTCTTATCTTTTAAAACTATACAAACCTAGCTACAAATAGAAGCAATGGAGATCTGAAACTTTTTTTCAGTGTCTTAAGGCATTCATTCTCTGTGTTTATTAGTCAAAGGTGTTAATGAAAAGCAGGTGTACAGCTATTGAATACAATTTATGTAACAGGAAGCAGAATAATAGATAATTGCATTTTATTCCAAAAATCAATAGAAATTTACTTAGCAGTGAAAAATCTATTTCAGTTTGTATCCCTCCTCCCCCATGCCTCCCAGTGAGCAAATTGTGCTGTCAGCATTGATTCTGCACTGTTAGGATGACGCAATATGTTTGCACCTGTGCTGGGAAAGCATCAGATGCATTTCAAAGATGGGTGGAGAAAAGTTGTGAAGTTCCCTGCTGTAACAGAGGGGCCTTGGGACAGATGGCAAGATACCAGTGCATCCCTCTCATTGTTCTAGTAACTACAGTTTTCTGAGAAGTCTTACAAACTTTTGTGCTGCAGATAAGAGGGGAGGGTTTGTTTTATTATTTATTGTACTAGATAGGGTATTGTCATTCACAGAAAAAGTCTTATTTCTACAAAAGGCACCACACACAAACACACACACACACACCCCAATTAGTAAACTGTGTGATGAGGTTCTCTGATTTGTTTTGGCTGCTCCAACCCATCATCAGTCAGCAGTGGAGGACATTTAGTTCTCTTATGAGTGCGGTTCTGTTTCAATGTCTCAATCAGTACTTCAGTCTAAAGGAGAAAACAAATGAAATGGGCTAGTATGGAATATGATATGAAGGAAGCAGCTTTCAGAAAAGAGTCTTCTGCCACCAGGATTTTCTTTCCCGGAAGACTTCCTTTTTGGTACCAAGTTTAGTTGATAGATGTCTGATTTATCAGCCTCATTGTTACTCTCCTTTGCCCATACTGCATACACCCTCAGTTAAGTCTCAATTTAATTGCTGCCATGAGCAGTAGAGGTGTAAGATTGTAAATATATATCACTAGTGTGTGTACATTCATATATATGTATCTCCCTATTAATTTCTTTCCTTTAGCAGCTCGTAGCAGACGGTACCTAAACCAGCTGAAAAACCTGTGGCCCTAGAAATTGTATTTGTATGTGCTTGTGGATAGATTTGTCCGTCCTAAGGAGCTTTATGAGAATAATAGCAGTCAGACAGGCTCATGTAGAGTGCAGTTCATAAACATAAAACTTAATAATGTCAGTAAACATAATCTTGCAGCCATTCTAAAAACAGTGTGTCTGTGTATCTATGAAATCATGTTCCACTAGCAGACAATATGTTAACTTTCAGTGGAAGTGAATTAATCCTTCTAATTACAAGATGAAATTTGTCATGCTTGGCAGTTACTTCGCTTAACTGTTCTCAAAATAGCACTTTTGCAACTTGCACCATAGTAGTTGTTTTTATTGTTGCATGTAATGAAGTATTTTGCAAATGTAACTGCTGATGATCAAACTTTCCCTTGCTACATGGTAATTTCTTATGCTTGAAATACTTGTAAATTGTCATTTGTGTCTCTGACATGAGGTTTTAGATTTGAGGGAAGGTTGGGATTCATGCTGATGTACCCATCAGAATGGCTACCAAAGAGTGATAAAGCATTGTAGCTGTTAGGAAAACATTTATTTGCCAAGTGTCTTATGGCTGTATTGGGGAGATAGAGCAATAGGCTGTCTGAAGGGTACTGCTTTCTGGATTTCAATTCAGCATCCAGTAATCATTGCAGAAGGCTCTCCTTTTCTACCACAAGGGACACAGCTGGATCTGGTACTCCCTGCTCACCATTTCCTTCCTTTGCTCTTTTTTCTTCTGCTGCTGTCACTGGGGAAAATTATATTTCCCAGAGGTGAAGGATGTCACCTACTAAGCATGTGTTAATGTCTTCTTCACATTATATTTGCCTCTGTTGGAATGCTTGCTTCGACATCTCCTGCTGCAGTGTTGATACCTAAAAAGCAGCTATCATCTGCAGCAAGCTTACAGAACAAAACACTTCTAGTTCACTGTGCCACCCCATGTTCTTTATTTGTTAGGTGGTGTTACTGATGGTGGATGGTGAATCTGTAGTCCTGCTCCTCTGGGAGATTATAGAATTGTTTTATTGTTCTACAGGCATGTTGGTTGGTTAGAAAGATACTTAATGGGGTAGAAAAGGAGGAAATTAGAAAGGTTATGTGTTCACAGGTTTGACAGAATGTAGGTTCATTTCATGGCTTTACTTTCTGAGCACTGAAAATCAAGCTAGGAATGATAATCATAAAATCATAGAATGGTTTGTGTTGGAAGGGACTTTAAAGCTCATCCAGTTCTAGCCCCCTGCCGTGAGCAGGGACACCTTCCACTAGACCAGGTTGCTTTAACCTCTGTCCACTCTGGCCTTGAGCACTGCCAGGGATGATGCCGCCACAGCTGCTCTGGGCAGCCTGTGGTTTGTAGAACCACAAAAGCTGCCTTATGGACTGTAGTTTGTTTAGTATTTAAAACTCTGCTTCGCTTTAGTTTGAAAATTCTTTCATCTTTTTTATTGTAGATGCAGGATTGTCAGTAGGAGAAACATTGCTCATTTTGCAACTTGATTTAAACTGGATTATTTGAATTATAGATGTTTATTTAGGTCCATAAACCCTATATGTTTTATGAAGTGTAATGCAGAATTAATATCTTGCTTGATAATTTTATTCATATTAGTGTAATAGGGCTAAGTAAGCTTCTGCTTTTCAGTTAACCTATTTAGCTGTGAAATCAGTCAGTTTACACTTTTTCGTATGGGCGTAGTGTTCTCAAAAAGTTTTATTTAAAACATAACTGCTTTCCCATAAACTGAAGTGTATCTTAATCTAACATAAAGAGTAAACGAAACAAAGCACCTAGTATTTATCATGGAATGCTGAAATGTGATAGCTCCCTAACAAAATACCACAGCTTTTTGTGTGCATGTTTATTTCTAATGTCCTACATGCTTCCCAAGAGTCCAGGCTTCACTAATCTGTAATTCCATGGGCATTGTGCGCTGTAAATTAATTTTGCGCATGTCTAATGCTTCATAGCAATAGGAATTTCTCATGGATTTGTCAGTTCAAGTTATTTTTGAGAACTTAAACTCTCCACCTCCAATGTGGACATTCTCAGGGATTAAAGAGTAACTTTTATTCAGATTTGTGTTTTTCAGGTTTTATCAGTTGTGCTTTGTCTTATGGCACAGAACTTTTTCTTTCTCTTCATACTTACGTAATTGAAGTTATGGTGTGAAGTAGAACTGAAGCTATTGTTATACTCTTGGCCAACAACAAACTTCCTTGAGTTTACGTTGTCTCATCCTTTACAGATTTATTTCCTCTTGTAGTAACAGTAGTATAGCATGAGCTCATGAATGAAGTGACATATTCTGATGTATTTGCTCCCAGTGCAGTGTTGTTATTGAGGTAACTGGGGAGCTCCACTGCTGACAATATTAATTTGAAAATTAAAATCTTTGTTGCATTCTGTCTAAGAAAGGTCTGTATGTGTTAAGAAGTAGTAATACAACTTCTGATGGGAATTTCTTAGACCAGAAAGGGGGAGAGAGCAGAGTCTTGTAAATAATTTGAATCCCTCAGAACTTACTTATGTATCATCGGCTTGGTTTGAAAGCCCAAGTGCTTGGACTGTAGAAGGATGGTGAGGCATTATTTTGCAATTTATAATTTGATTTTCATCTTTTCAGTGGAAATGCCAGAGAAGTGCCTCTTGTGAAAGGACACCATGATGGGAATGACCTTCACCTTTCTGTGTCTTCTAGTTTAAAGTGTTCAATTTTATGTGGAGCTGTTCCAGAGGGAATTATGTTGTAGATATAAGCAGTTCATATTTCTTGTCTCGTTATTTTGCTTTGTTTTCTGCAGATTCTTTTTGCAAGCTGCTTCTAACTATAAATCTTTGCAACTTCTCTCCTAAGGTTTATTGGCATCCAAAGCTGTTGTTGCGGATGGTGCTGAAAAAAAGGAAGGCAACAAAGAAACAGCTCCAGTCCTGGAGCAGGTATGAAATGGTAGAGTTTGATTCTTTTGCAAAGTTCCCACTGGAGTGTGCCATGGAGATATAGTAACTACAACATTAAAATTTACCCCTTCAGGTATAACAGGGAACTGAAAATTGATCTTATGTTTACATTTCTGGCAGAGCCAGAAGTATGGAATTTAGTTGTCTCTAAACACAGTGTTGACTTGAATTTCACTAATGAGCTTTTGTGTTAAAAGTCTTAGAGAATAGTAGAATCATAAAATGGTTTGGGTTGGAAAGGACCTTAAGATCATCTAGTTCCAACCCTCCTGCCATGGGCAGGGATACCTCACCCTAGAACATGTCACCCAAGGCTCTGTCCAACTTCGCCTTAAAAAATCCCCAGGAAACAGAGAAAAATGAAGTCTCCATGCAACAAATGTGAGGAGACCAGTGTCCCAAGGTCCAGTTTTGTAGCTGGAGCCACGACTGGCTTAGGAAAAGGCCCTTACACAAATTAAATTTGCGTTTGAAACAGGGTTTTTGGCATCATGTAGAACTTCTTTTAAAAGAAGTTTCTTTTCTATTGTAAGAATTTGGTGGTGTAGGCTTGTATGTGTGTTTTACAAACTGCTCAATGAGCCATACTTTTTGCAAGGGTGTGTATTTTAATAAATACAAAAAAGAAACTTTTAAATAATGTTAAGGGTCTGATTTTTAAATCTGCATATTTGCAGGACCTGACGGCTGCCAGTTTACCTTTGGCTTATTCCATTGTGTTCAGGCACTGCTTGACTCTGAGTTGTGCATTATCTTGCATATTAAAAGGGCTGAATGCCTAAGCATGGTAAAGCAAGCTAAGGATGAACAAGTAGTCTTGATTCAGGACATCTTTGTTTTCCAGTGATTTAAATCAGAGCCTTAATGTAGTTTTAATACAGCTTTTTTGTATTCATTTTCATTCTTCTTTAACAGCAGCATGTGAATAAACCAGCCTTGCTGCCTGCAATTCTTAAAAGAGCACTTCTGTTCTTAAGCCCCGGCACACTCTATGAACAGTCCCTACCCCAACCTTTATTTGCTATTTTGGTTGTACTGGTTCTTTAGAGCTGATATATAATTGCATTGCTGTGGTTTTTTTCCATTGGCACCGCATTGGATGCGAGTCTTGTCAATGGAACATGGTTTTCTGTTTTTAATGCTGTCACTGTAACGGCAAACCAAGCCACTACGGTGTCAATGCATTGACTGATATTTTGCATAAAGGTTTACAATGTATTGACATGACATTCCATTTCTCAAATTTTTTGCATATTAAAGATGCTATGATTTTTATTGCTACTGTGTGTGATATTTTCAATGTGCAAAAAACTGTGAAATGGCTTACAGCATGATGTTTTTGGGAGAATCATTACAATGTAAATCTTACCATGCAGAATCCCATTGTGGTGAATGGGACTTTGTGGTTTACATAGACTGTGTATGCAACAGTATAAACTACAGTGCATATTTACTAAACACTTTTTGTTACTTCTTAGACTTAGTAACTCGGCTGTTTCTGTTTTATTGATTAGATATAAAAAAGATGTCTCTGATTGTTTACATGCTAATGGTCTGAAAAAACTCATTATTGGAAATACTTAGGAAGCTCCTTAAAAGAGGCATCGAAAATCCCAAATTGTCCTATTCCTTCGCTTCCAACTAAAACCAGAAACCTCACAAACATTTACATGATTAACTGTGGGGAGGAGAATTTTTGAGCTTGAAGCTTTTTTCACTATGTTCCTCCCAAATTCCAAATAAAATGGCCGAGTTAAAACCTTCCCAAAAGGTTTGCCAGTAGCAGAGCTGACATTCCTTAGAGGCTTTGTCTGCTACTGCTATAAAATTGAATGGGTAAATATCTTGTAGGGTTTTTTAATACTGTCATACAGAACATGGTAGAAGTATTCAGGCCAGTAGCCGAAAATTGACTTTGTTGATGGAAGTTTATTTTGTTTCTATTTATATCTTTTTAGTTTACAGTTGTCTTAAACCCAAAACCTCAGACCGTTAGTTGCAGATACAGTAGTTTATTTAACTGTATTAGGGTATGTCATGTTATATTTCCGTTTGACCAAGACCTGATTAGATGAATAACATTACTTCATTAAGGTTTTTAATGTTAAGTTGTCCTGTTAAGAGGTTAAGCACCTTATCAAAATATTAATTTAATTTTTTTAATCTTGTTTAAATAACTTTGTAATTTGAAAGTAATGGATGCTGTAGTAATGTCTTTCACATCTGTGAAGATGACCAATAAAATTGTTTATTTACAAGTTACGACTCTAATTAATTTCTGGTAATACCTCTCATAACCAGCGTAGGTATTCTCTACAGTTCATGGAATAAACTGCATATAGTCCATGTGTAATTGAGTTATTCAAGGTAGAACTGATGCCTGCTGAATGGGATGTTTTGCACCGGATCTTTACATGATGCTTCCAGCAAGCTATTCATGCAGCATTCAGGGGTGCTCTTTTTCAAACATAGGATGTGCACTTGTGGTTGTTTTGCCTTTATTTATTTAGGTATTTATTTCTTCTCCATTGGAATATGGAAAGTTCCAGTGGAAAATTAAACTGTGATTTATAACAAACCCCAGTAATCCCTCAAAGCATCAGTGTGACTTTTTAGTTTGGATAAAATGGTGCACACGTTTTAGAAGTATCTTCCACTTTGTTCTGGATTTATTAGATGGTACAATGCTGTGTGATGTAACTGGGGCAAGAAGGTTAAACAAAGACTTAAGAAATTATGTTCAGATACTGTAGTTTGCCATTACTGGGCAGGTTGTAACACATGCCCAGTTTATTCAGTCAAGTAGGAAGAACATGCAGTTAAAAATCTATAATGCTGTTATCTGTCAGCGCATGCTAATTGTCTGAAATAATACTTCAGTACGTGTGTTAAGAAGGATGAAAATCGATGAAATTGGAAAATTGCATTGTATGTTGGTTTTTGTCTGTTTTCCCCCCTTTCAACCACTGCTTTAACTCTTCATCTGCTCATTTTTCCCGACAGTTAGCAATCTATTTAACCCTGTGGTGCTTGAAGTTGTGATTTCTTCCTGTGTTAGCACAGACATATAATGTGGTGAAATCCAGACTCCCAGCACTGAAAGGGGTTGTGTGAGAATGTGTTCAGTATTGGAAAACTTTTTATTGTTTTCAACTCTTCCTTAAAAGGAGCATTATCAACTTTTTCAGGTTCTGCTCTAAAACTTAAACCTGTGTTTAGTTTTCCTGAGGAACTTTTTGTCTTGACATCTGTTTTTAGAACTGCAGCCCTCTGCATAAGGATTGCTTGCTCATAGCAGTGCAAAAGCCTGACAGAGTTCAAGAACTATCTGGACAATGCTTTTCAGTCATAGGATTTAGTTTTAGGAAGCCTTGTGGGGAGCAAGGAGTTGGACTCTGATCCTTATGGGTCCCTTCCAACTCCAGATATTCTGTGATTGTACATCAGTGTACTTGTACACTTGTAATCAGGTGTTCTCCAAGTTTCGTTTTGAGGCAGCACTGTCAGTCCTGGTCTACCGAATATGAAAGAGACAGAAACTAAGAAGTCTTTATTGAATTTTTGAAGTGGGAGTAGAGGAAAAATGTTTGATTTCAGGCTTTTTTGCAGGTATTGGAAATAGTGAGAAATGAGCGTGTTCTGAATACTGAAAATACTTGATAGTGCTCCTTTACAAGCGAGAGTTTAATGTGATGCATTTTAAATAGCTTTCATTTGTACTGAAAATAGTGTTGCTTTAAAATGTGTTTTGAATACTAAAGTTGCTTTTAAAAAGATCAAAATAGAATACAAGAACTACAGCGAAGAAACTGAAATAAAAGTATCAATTTTTTATTATTTATTCAGGAGATTTCACCTAAACCACAAAGTCAGAAAAAAAATGAAGCTGATATTAGCAGTTCTGCCAACATTCAGAATCCTGCACTGTTATCCTCAACTTTGTCTTCAGGAAAGGCTCGCAGCAAGAAATGCAAACAAGAATCTGGAGATTCCTCTGGGTGTATAAAGCCCCCTAAATCACCACTTTCCCCAGAATTAATACAAGTCGAGGATTTGACGCTGGTCTCTCAGCTTCCTTCTTCTGTGATAAATAAAACTAGTGAGCACAGACATTTTAAAAACCATACCGTAACTACTTCTAAGAGATCTACAGACTTTTCTTTTGGTTGTAAATGGCTATTGCTTTTAAAAATGAATCTGCTTTAAATTAAAGGGCCAAGTGGGAGAATTTAGGGGTAGCTCAGTGTTTTAAAAGTCAAGTCACATAATAAGGCATCTGAATTACTCTACCGGAAATAAGACATTTAAATAATACATTTATAGTCGTGGCTTTTAATGGTTGGCTTTCCCTCCCGCTTAAATCTCCACATTAGAATTAACAGTGATAGAGGAAAAATCAACCCTCCCTTCTGAAGGGGCCTGATTCATTAAAAAGAAAAGACGTACACCTTGGTTGTGGACCTTTCCCTCTCTGAGAAATCCTGCCTTCAGCAGCCTAATGTGCTGTTGGCTGTGGTGTGCTTCACCTTACGTGGTATTCCCTCAAGATACGATGTGAAAGAGAAGTTGGGTTCAAGATCTGTCGTGAGGTTTCTTTGTCTCAGAAAAATACCATGGGTGTCCAGCTTCTTAACATGTATGACTGATTTGCAAAGTACCAAAGTACTGGTTACCGGCAGAAAAGGGAAAGGTGTATGCTGCATCCTTGAATAGGCTGTTATTTGGGCAATATTAAAATATTCCTATTTCTTTTCTGAGATCACACTAGGGTTTTAGTGTTGCTTAGTTAGGATTAGGCTCTTTCTACCCTGAAGAACATTAAATGGTGAGGCCAAGAATGAAAAACAAATGTGGGTTCCAGTAATTTGAAGGCTACATTTTTGTTTCACTTTTTAGAATAGTGATTGAGGATGGGAGATTAAACCTCAATCATTTGTTTCCCCCCAACCTTGTTATGGTATTTTTTCTTAGGAGATAAGTTTCTTTTAATTTTTTCTCACATATAGCTGTAAACGAATGGGAGTGGGAGGGGTGCAAATTTAGACATCTTTATTTATTCAGGATGCACTGGTAAAGATATATTTTGTCCCTTTAAATCTTTCTTGTGTACAGCTTCCCTCCCCATCCCTAAATCAATGGTAAGTAGTTTTCCTTGAGCATGTTTGTATTTTGGGTTAGGTTAGACTTCTCTGTAGCAATAGCTTAAAAATCAGCTAATTTAAAGCTTGGTTACTTAATAGCTTAGACCTTGTTAGTGCTGTCTTTTAGTCCTTTGCTTCTGAGTCTTTATCACCTCTAAAGGAAGTTAAATTTTGCTGCGTCTTTATTTTTAAATCCGTACATCTTGGACTCTAAAAACTGCTTATAAAAGGAGGGAACAGTAATTTGCAGTGGAATAATGACTTAAATGCTTTAATAAAGGAAAAGTTTGTGAAATTGGAGAGGTGTTAGGGGAGTGTGGGTGTTTTGTTTTTAATGAATCAGGCCTATATTAACCTATATCAATCTTCCTTTCCTCCTTTTTTTTTTAAATATAAGGTTCTTGACCCTTCTTACTGTGCCATGTGTTGGCATTGTGTGCTTGACATGTAGTTGGGGTATTGATATCAGGTTAGCAGAAGACAGGAGGTGGGATATAAAATTAACCACTGCTTTTGATTATTTTTTTTTAAGTTGTATGTTAACACTATCCGTGGCTTTTTAGATCCTTAACTGTGGTCATATGTTCTGTTTACTGCTAAATCCTATTGCCCCCTTCCATTATAAGTAGCCTGATTTCTTGGGTTATATGGGGGGTTGCTTATTGTAAACCAACAACCTTTATCAGTGGGGAAGTTGGTCCCCTAATAATGTATAATAAGCAAAAAGCAGACTTGTGTCTTGAGCAGAACTCTTTTTTTGCTCCTGGTAATCTCAGTCTTTTAATTACTTTTACCAGTTCCGCTGCGATTACCAGCTTTGCAAATAAGAGCTATTTAAAGCACTCCCCATCTTTAGATCTCAAATACTGCGGTAAGATTATGGTATATCTCTCTGCTTCATGAACATTGAAAGATCTCTTTTTAGGTCCATCACAGCCAGTGAATTCCCCTAGATCCTACAAACATAGCCAACGGAGAAGAAGATCACAGCGTTTAGCCACTTGCTCCTTGCCTGATGATTCTGTAGAAAAAGTTTCTTCTCCCTCTTCAGTTACTGATGGAAAAGTGTTCTCCATCAGTGGTCAAAACCAACAGTCATCAAAATTGGAGGGTAATGTATCTTAATCTAATAAAGAACTGCCCAAGAGAAATAGAATCATAAAAATGAGACCTTTCACGGTTTTCATCTAATGGGATATTTTGACTTACTGTAGCTAAAGCTGAATGCTGTTCCTATGTTATGTAAAGCTGCAATCCAAACTGTTGTTTGTTGGACCTATGTATCTTTTTTAATACTACATTTTTTCTTTTATGTAGTACCTGATGTTGCTCATATGTCACTTGAGAAGCGTGGACCATGTCTCCCTCTTGATTTAAGCCGTAGTTCGGAAGTTACAGCACCATTATCCACAGAATCCACTTTCCGTAATGAGTATCCCAATAAAGACAAGGAAGATATTCAGATGATTACATATCTTTCTTCCAAAGCAGTAACTGATGGAAGAATAGCTACAACAGCGTCAGGTAAAGAGATTCAGTATGCAACCAGTTAGGTGTATAGTTCTAGGGTTAAAACGTGCAAGGCTGCAACGCTTCCTGGGGTCTCTCCATCTGCATATTCATCTTCTGCTGGCTTTGAGCTGCACTAGCACTTTTTCTAACACACTTTAAGGAGAGTCTGAGTTTATGGAATATAAAGAGCAGTATTTATTTAGAAAAGATTTGATTTTGTTAAATGTAAAAATAATTTTGGAGTTACTAACATACTAACATACAGTAAATCGACATGTACTCATTTCTCTGTGGCTTCACCTTTAAAATTTAGTTGCACTTTAAAAGACCATCAACCTTCCTCTGCCTTTGCTTCTCTTTGCAGTGGAAATTTTGTTATTTGCATCCTATGAAATGTTATTTGAAAATATTCATGAAAAATACCCTGAAAATTGTGTATGTAGTTTTGGTTCACCCTCACAGAGGCAGCATAGGGCCCAGTACTGGAACTCTGTGCTCCCTTTCACTATGTAACAGTTTCCTGACTACTGTGTTTTAAAGTGAATCACATGGGTAGAGGCAATAAAGAGATTTGGGGGGAGCTGATAAAGTGGTTTGCAGGCCCTAAAAGTAGGTTGTTTTCATCCACTGTATGTTAGGTGTCCATATGCTTTTTCCACGAGCAAGTTTTTGGGTTTTTTCTATGTGGGTGAGTATTATACCATTTTTAATTGGCTTCCAAGAAAGAATTCTCTCACAAGCCCCTTTTTTTTGTCTTCTTGTTGTCATTTTGCATTTAAATGAGAAAATAGCTCAATTAAGAGGAGGGAAAAAACCCCATTATTGTACCTTGCTGAGGAAGGTTTTTGTTAATATCATCAATGGTAAGGAAAGACAATGTTACCTTGAAATATGTAATTGTTGCAATCAAACTATAACTTAGTCTTGTTTGGGGGTGGAATAACAGCTTTGCATTAAGCTGCAGTGCTCACTAGGGTAGTGAAGTATGCTGTTTAGTATGTATAGCCCCTGCTTGGGTGTCTGCTCACAGTGACAGTGTTAAGATGATTGCTTCACTTCAAAAAGTAGGACTTGGTAGCAAAATAGCTACTGAGTTGTAGCAAAGCTATTTAACCTGGTGTAGCAAAAGCTGGGTAGGATCCTTGGGTCGATATTGCATAGATTAAAATGGATGATTGTAATTATCCTTTCTCTTTCTCTCTCGAGAAGAATCTATTAATCTCTCAAACTAATTTGTCAAAATAAGGGCTGTGGGAATTTCTAATGAGATTCCAGTTAAGCTTTTAAGAAAAAATTACTTAATTTCTCAAGTGAAACCATGTGAGAATCTTCGTTTGCCTTTGATACGTTGTATAGCAGCGGAATTGCACCACATTTTCTGGGGAAATTACTGTGTCTTGTGCCACTACCAGAAGTGCTTCTGGGGGACATATATTTGCCCACTCCCAGAACATGGCTGTAAAAGAAGCTAACAGCATCCAACTGCCATCTGTTTCTTGTTTTATTAGAACTGATTTCAGTTACTTGGAATGTAACTTCTACCTTTTCTGATAGGTTTTCTGGATTATATAATGTGGAGTTGGTAATGTTGACAGATATTTATTTTGATGCCTGCTTCCATCATGGGACTGGCTTGTAGTCTGAGGGAGCTGGTTCTAAACCCAGCATCTATGAGTACGCTTGTGCCTGTTTATTAGTTGAGCTGGGTCTTGGTCTTGGTCACGGCTGAGTTTTTAATTGCAGAAATAATATATTTCAATTATAGCCACCTTTATTTACAACTCTAAAGTATTTGACATGGCCACACAGTGTCAGAGGAAACCACTCCGTAACAAAACTATCTGGTATTACTGTTTAACCCCAGAATGGGAAGATGGAAGCACATGCAACCTATGCTGGCGAATACAGTTTGTACTGCTATGTGGAGCTTTTTGGGATCTAGATAATTTTAAGAACCTTCAGAGAATTGATTTGCCAACTACCTTTTGTCTTCTCTGTTTTTGCCATCCGGACAGATCTGGTTTGTTCCTAATTTTCGCATATTACAGTTTTCCTGTATGCAATCTATGTAACTCTGTCTTGTGCTTTCATACCGACTTCTTGTCCAAGTCTTAGGAGTTTTCAGAAGAATGCAGCCCATCATCCATTTGAGTGGTATAAGCTTTGTGGGCTGAAAGACAAATGTAAGCAGTTTGGTATCTTAAATTCAGAGATTTCGTTGAATCAGCTAGGTTGGAAAAGACCTTTAAGGTCATCAAGTGGAACTGTTACCCTAGGACTGCTTAGTTCACCACTAAACCATTCGGTTTTGGAGCTAGCTGCCTCTGTCAGTAGTACCTCTAGGACTCTAACTGAAGTTCCTGTGTCTTTTGGGTTCATCTCAGTCTTTTAACTCTGGCGAAACTCATTTGTCTCATTGGCTTCTCATAGGAAGAAAAACTAAAATGTAACTTCTAAGTCCAGGTTTGAAACCTCTAGAGTTGCTTTACACTTTTGAATAGCTTTTCTTGTGTTACCTGCTTTAGAAGGCATCTTTCTGCTTTTGACATAGCACAAATTCTTAAGTCATGTAACTTAAGCACGCATAATTATGCCAAATCCTTGCATGCTTCAGGAGGATGAATAGAATCCACTCTATCACTACTTCTCTAATGAAACAATGTTTAAGCAATGGCAAGCTAATATATAAAGGAGAGGCGCCCAATAGGAGCTTTCCTTTCTCATTCCTATTAATGCTTGAAGTTGCTGAGACAAGTTAACTTGCATTAAGCAGGAATACTTGCCTGCCTAAGTTTAATTTAATATATTGCATTATTTAGTCAAGGCATTGTCACTTTAGCTGTTACAGTTTGAGAACTCTGTGTAAAATCCAGACTATTCTGCAACTGTCTGCTTTCTAAAAGTCTGAACAAACTATTTAAAGTCTCTTTATGACATTTCTGCTGTTTGGATTTTATTAACAGTCTGGACAGGTCTTCTTCTAACAACACAATGGAATTTGCTATGTGCACTTACATTGGACTTGATGTCTTCATAATCGTTGAAGTAGGTAACTGGAGCTATGTTCAGAAATTAGGGAGGTAACAGAAGTATATAGACTGGAGCAGCCTGTGTTTGCTCACTGACCCTTCTGTCAAGGAGACATAGTGTTTTATGCCCAGAGATGCAATTTGTGGGTTTGGAAGTTTAGACTTCTAATGGAGGTGATCAGTTGAGTCAATTGAAGAAATAATTTTATGTTGTTGAAAATGGTGTCTTTTAATTACTTTTTAATTTAAAAGATACTAGCTTGGTGTTTTCAGAAGGGAGGGATGAGACGCACTGGAGAGCGGAAGCATAAATGGCGGCTCATTAACACATAGATCTTAAAATCATTGCTCAAAATGGACAACTTGTCGTTTTGTAAAGGCAACACTGATCAATTCCTTCAGTTCACAGGCTACCTGTGGGTGGTGTGCATGTTGGTAGGCACTGGTACACTACCAGCTAATTATTGAACAGTGATACTGCTTTGCCTACACTGCTGTATGGGCTTACTTGGGATCAACTGATACTGTACACACGTAGCTAAGAGTCTTTGATTTGATTCGTCAAACTGCTCTTTCTGTCACTTAGCTTTTCGAGGCATTTCAATTTGGTCAGTGGGAAATACACACAGAACACTGCAGTTATCCGGTTCTAACTTCATGAAGTTCAGATCTTTCTGTAGTAGTAATTCTTAAATTTGTGATAATCTTTCTTGGTTTCTGTAACTTTACACCATTTGTGTTTAACTGTTATGTACTGAGCAAACATAATTTCGACAAGCAATCTGGGTTTTAGAATTTAAGTAAAAGGAAAATAGTTACATTTACCAATATAACTATTATTAGCTGTTCCTTCCTGTTCTAGCTCAGTTTGGATGATTTTACTGGTAGGGTAACATTAGGTTAACTATATGGGAGAAATTTGCACTGGAAGAAGGGAACATATATTTTTACATAATTCCATGGATAAGTTCACTGCAGCAGGAATGAAAATGGCTGTTGGACAAAATTGCCAGAAAATGAGATCAGTTGCTCTTTAGTAAACTCTTGACAGTGTTCTTGGTTACACTGCTTGTAAGAGGTATCGACAGTCTTGTGAACTGAATCTCTTGTTACTTTAGAGCTTACCCGGAATACCCATTGACAGTCAGCTTTGCTCCCTGATTTGAATATCTGCCATTCTAATCTCCATCCTCAAGTTCCTCCTGATTCTTTAGGAAGTTAGCTGAAGGCAAGGAGAACTTTCCATGTTCTTACCCTTCCTAAAGATAATATTTTGTGCAGGATCTATTATTAGTCTGTGTATGTATTTTAAGTTCATTCAGATATGAAGTTCATCCTATGCACTGGGAATTCAAACCACAAAATTAATGAAGATAGAACCATGAACTGTGATGGTCAGGTTATGATTTCAGTTCAGTTTTAATGCAGATTGTGATGTGTCTGTTAATAGGAAAGTTGAAACGTTAAAAGCCATGGAGTAGACTACCATGCAACAAAATAAGTTACTTCACATTGGTACAGCTTAATTTGCTGAACTGAAATAAGGAGTCCCGTTGAAAGCTCATCTGTGCTGCTGTGCTTGTAGTGCCGTGTCCTGTGCTGTGCTTGTGCTTTAGGCTTGTGTCGCTTCACCATGCCAGACCAGGAGAGGTAGAAGGAAAGTGTCATGAATCAGGCTGGGAAGTGCTGTGGTTTGCTTTCAGTTTCAATCTAATATCAGTCTTCCAGTGATAAAATTGATATTAGGACATAATTAGACATAATTAGTAGTTTATCAAGTCTAATCTCTAAGCATCTTTCTCTCTGCAGAGTGTTAATTGCAGAGCTCCCACGCTTCACTGTGTAGGAGATGGCTGACTTGACTCCTCCAAAAGGAATAAAACTGCAATTAAAAATAACAGTTGAAAATATGGTAATAATGCCATACAGGAAGTCTTTTATAAACTGGTATTCTTCTTGCTGAATTTGCTGCTTGCCCTTAAGACTGTGATTGTCTGCTTTGTGTAATTTTGTGGTTACTTGTAAGGCACAGTGATTGAAAATCAGACTTTGCAAGTCTTAACACTTTATTTAGGATCTGAGAATTTGAGATTCTCAATCTAGAATGATTTCTGATTCATAAAAGTAAAAGCCAAGAATAACACTGCAGCGTATGCAGGCAAAATAGTAACTTCTCTTTTCAGGTTACTATGGAAAGGTGGTCTGGTGAGCTCTGTCATTGAGGTGTATATTTGTGTGACTGTAGCAGATTTCTGCCCATCATAAATATTCCCTCAATTAGTTATCTAGTTCCTAGCTGATTACTTTGGCAGATGTGCTTATGTTGAAAACTGTGAGATACTGAAATTTCTTGTGTTGTGACTGTCAGAGCACATTTGAATATCTGAGGTCAGGATTTCTTCTGAATAATGAAGTTTAAATACTGATTCATCTAATACTGAGACTATATTTCCCTTGAGATAGTTTTGATGGAGTATTCTCACATCTTTTCATCAATATGGTGGTGACCTTACCAAATTACATGCATTTGGGTGATCCTTTTGTGCTCTTTTTAGAAGCAAGACAAGACGTTGATAGCATGATGATGTGAAGAAATGTCACTTGCCTTTTACTGAGGTGCTAAAATATACTCACTGCTCCACAGATGGCAAAGCAGTTCATTCCTGTAACGGAGACAAATGTTAATTAGGAAACCCAAGACAGGCATAATCTGGGTAGTGTTTTGTGTCAATGATAAGTATCCCATCAAGCTAAGTCTGCTCGAAGTACAGGCAAAGACAAGAGCCTGAATAGGAGCCCAGTCCTGAAAAGATTACGGTCTTAGGTGAGGTGGTTGATTTGAGGTAGTGGAAAGGCTTCTGTAGCCTCAGCTGTGGTCACGCAGCTCATGTCTCATGTTAGAAGCCAGCACATGGAACTCACCAGCTGCTTCTGGCTGCTGGCTGGGTTGCATAGCGTGCTGGTCTCTTTCATCTTGCAGCTGGGAACATCTGGCATTTTAAAGTGCTCTGCAGTGTGAGAGGTGAAGTTCCACTTTCTATTGCTCTTGCTGCTCCTGCATTGTCTTTCTGTGACATTTTGACTGTTTTCCTGAGACGACTGACTAGGAGATGGAAAAAGTTTTATGTAGCTTGTATGTTTTATAGCAGAATTGGGTTGGTCTGTCCAAGCCTGGAAGGCTGCTGTCAGAATCAACTCTGAGATGTTCTTGCCTGTTCCCCAGAATCCTTTTCTGACTGATGAATTTGCTAGATTACCTTAGGAGTGCTTATTTAAATGCTTTTTGTTGTTTTATTATTGAATATTTTTTTAAAAAGAGAAAAGAAGGGAAAGCTCAAAGAACCCATTCCAGATCAGGTTCATATTTTGGCTTTTTTAATATCTTGACTGCTAGTAGGTGTTTATCAGAGCATTTGTTTTTTTTTTTTGGTTCAGTGCTTTAACCCACAAGGGATTTTTTACATGCAGATACTTTTGTTGGGCTCTAAGGTTGAGATACACAAAAGGTGACTGGTGCCTGCCACTGTTTACAGCTGGTATTCAAAACCCTGAGCCCCCTGTAAGTCTGCAGAGCTGCATTTTTGTACAGTATGTCCTTGGCATGGGCCTGAATTGTGGTGGTCAATGGTCTCAATGGTCTGGTGAAGTTTACATTGAAATGAAACTTTAAGTGCTCAGAATATTGATGAACACAATAATAGAGAGTCTTGAATGACCTCAGTAATGTCGTTATTTATAAATAACTCTTCTAGTTTAATTATTTGACAGTTTTATTGTCTTACTTGGCTGTAAATATTAGCAGTGAAATTATAATTTGAGTTTTGTCTTGACATTTTATTTGCTAATTTGCATCTCATAAAGATTTAAAACAACTAAACATTTCACTGACTAAACTTTTCTGAGTAGTGTAAGATATGAATTGTCAGTGTATGATACTGATTCTGACAAATCACCACAGCATTTTGCATGTAATCCAAATGGATTAAATACATACTTAAAAGACATTGAATGATTTAAATAAATGAAAGTTGCAGTAAGTGGAAGTGTAGATCTTATAGCACTAAAAATGTATCAAAGCTTAATTTCACTGTTCATATCATGGAAAGTTAACGTACAAGATATTGACGGTGTTGGCGCTTTTAACACTGTTGAGGTGGGTTTACCTTACAGTGAAATAAAAAGGAAACAAAAAGGCTTAAATGTAGCAGCAAAAGGTCATTTTAAACCATGCAAGTAGTTTAAAAGTGAGTGCAAATTCCAAACCAAAGAAACCTTCTGTGGCATGTATTGTCTTTTATGTAAGACTGAGACCTAGGCATTCATGTGCAGTAATTATATGTTGAGTGTGATGATACTATTACCAGTGGTTGACATTGCAGTGATCTGACCAAGCCAGTGACCTGGCTGCAACCCTTACAGAATGCCTAGTAAATCTGTCTTCTTGTTTTCAGCACCCTCGTCCCATGTACATGCCTTGCATCTGGAAATGCCTTTAACCAATAGTCTAAAGTTACCCAAAGGGGATAGTAAAAAAAAGAGGTCTTCCACATCAGTGAGCTCTGAAGGGACAGAGATACAGTGCTCTGTGCCCATAAAGGAGACAAGTTTTGAGAGTCTGAAGGAGAAAATATTAAAGAACATGATTGAGAAGGACAAGCATTCAGAAGTTGGTAAACTGCAATACTTTTTGTTTCCAGTGCTTTAGACAATAAAAGTAATTCTAAAGTGGCATGAAAAATATTGTTTGTATGTTTCTTATTATGTACCGTTAGGGCTTTTTATGATCTAATGATTTGCACAAAAAAGTGGGTCATCAGCCAGACATTGCACTTACGTCATACATTCTTCTTCAATTGGCAGGT
This sequence comes from Bolborhynchus lineola, assembly GCA_025448015.1. Lineage (NCBI taxonomy): Eukaryota > Metazoa > Chordata > Aves > Psittaciformes > Psittacidae > Bolborhynchus > Bolborhynchus lineola. Next base: position 36,757 of record JAOEHX010054761.1, read on the forward strand.
GCTGTGAGAATGGAGAGGAAAGGAAAACTGGAAGAGAAAAGTTCTTCAACCTATGGTGTGTATGGAGCAATAATATTATTAGGAAAAAAGGAAAAATTCTCTTAACACTTGATGTCTGTGGAAAGCAAATGTAAAAGCATCAAATATTTCCTAGGCCATATTTCAAGTGCTGTACCCAGTTGCAAAGGAGCGCCCTTTCATGGCATTAGTTTTATACTTAATCTTTTCAGGCAAATGTCAAAGAATGTATGTTTCACATACTTTAAATTAAATTCACTTATAATTCAGTGTTTGACAGAGCTAATGCTCAATTGTTTCTAAAG
>JAOEHX010054766.1:0-16831 GCA_025448015.1 Bolborhynchus lineola
GACCAAGATTCTCCTTCAGGCAGATAGAGTAAGAATCTGCTAAAGGATGTAGTACTGCCAGACTGTGAGGCTTGTTTGGGTAACAATTTTTTCTCCCTTGAGGCAGTTGCACAATACAGTTCATGCTGCTTCAAGTTATTTATGCACTGTATTATCAGGTTACTGTGAATGAGGGAGTCTGCAGTATCACATTTATCAATGTTTTGTGAAAGTTTGTTTTCAAAACTATGTATTTGAGTTCCTACAGAATTACTGCTGTTCCTGAAAACAGAAGTATTTCACTATTCTATTTGCTGCATTTTGTCAAGTTTGTGTCTGCTTTACTACCTGTGTTTCTATCCAGATATTTACAGTCACCAAAGTCTGTGTTTCTAAGACTCTGGTTATTTAATATAATACAAATATCAACAGTTTCTTGGTTAAAAGAATTTTAAATCTATGCTAATTTTAATTAATGGTTTATGTCTTTCTAATATTGAAGGTAATTTTCCGATGATCAGTGATGACTTGGTCAATTCCTACCATCTCTTGTTATGTGCATTGGATCTAGTGTATGGGAATGCTCTCCAGTGTCCAAACCGTAAAGAACTTCTGAATCCTAATTTTAACGGTATGTTGAAAAAACCTGTCTTTAGATAAATTTTTCAACAACTCTTAAGGCTACTGAGATGAGTATGAATATATGTGGTAGAGAATAAATCCAACAATATTGATTTGAAATATGTGGGAATTAAGATTTTCTGCATCTGGGTATACAGATTTCTATTCATGTAGCATAAGACTGGTGAATTCTGTAAATAATATAGTAAGTTAAGAATTTAATTTCCTATGGCAATATTTACTCTTTTGACTTTTTAATTCTTTATTTTAGGATGGGGGTTTTAAACAAAAAGTGAAGAGGGACCCAATGGGCAGATCTTGGCAGAGCTCTGCAAGCTAACAGGGTAACTATCTGATTCTGGTGCCAGATGCTACTGGTGAACATTAAGACTGTCAGTAACCAGTACTCCCAAATCCCTAGGTCTGAGCTATGTCATTTTTAAACCAGTCTCATTCAAGCATAGTACCTTTAAAACTCCATGCTACTGAATCAGATGTCTGGCCACATTACCCAACACTGACTTCTACACATTGGTCTATAAAATTGTCTGCTGCAATGGGAAGAGCCCAGGCTGTGTCCACTGATTACAGTATTTCCTGCTGGGGTGCAGGTGCTTCTTGCTATGCCAGTTGGCCTAGGAAAAAGAAACAGGAAACCTTTCATAGCATCCTCTCCAAGCCAGTAACTATACAGACCTGACACCTACCATCTTCCTACAGTCTAACACCGATGAGAACACTGAAGCCAATCCCTATTTAAGAAGGCAATATTGCATATTGCAGACATTATATGCCACAATGAGAGAAATGTGATGGAAACATGCTTTTCAGACTGCTGTACCTTTCCTCCTCTTCAGTCGGCACCCGTTTAACAATAAAAACACGAGAACATATTAAATAACTTCCAAATTCATATAAGAAATGCAGCCAGGTGATCTTCCCGATTGATTTTCCTCACAGGAACCGAGTCAGCACTAACACCTTTCACGCTGCCTGTCACCTCAGCCTGGTGAGCCCGTTATTCCTGACTGCATAGCACGGACCCGTGGGTCACAACAGCCGCACAGGGACCCCCCCTTCCCTCAGGTACGGCCGCAGAGCGACCATTGGAGCCGCCTCACGGGTTGCGGGGGAGGAGAGGGCGCAAACCTCTGCCGAAGGGGAGACGACAAGCAGCACCGAAACCCGCTCACCTCCGCCGCAGCACGGGTACCGCTTTGAAGACATCGTCTCTCTTCAGGACGGCGCAGTCCCCCTCACGAATACGCGACACCATCCCCCGCCCCTCCTCCATCGCCGCCACCTGCACGGGCCGGGCGCCAGTGCGCACGCGCACGCAGAGGGTGGAGCGGAGCGAGGCGAAGAGGGAGGGGGCGGAGTGAGGCTCCCTCGGAAGGGAAAGGGACGACCAATGAGAGCGGGCGAGCTACGCCCCCTGCTCCATGGCGACGCCATATGCTCCCTCGGGATTGGCTGCAGCGCCGGAAGGAGCGTATGGGCGCCAAAATAGAGTGCTGAGGGGGATGAGCTTCCCGTGGCCTCGGGGCCGGAGGGGCTCCTGTGAGGGAGGTTGGGGCCGTTGTGTCGTCCCCTCGCTGCTGGGGCTGCTCAGTGACGTTCCTCTTTGCTTCCCCGGGCTCTGTGGTAGGGAGAGGGCGGCCGGGTCTTCCGCAGGGCCTTCTCTCGTAGCCCCGCAGGTGAAGCCCCCCTGGCATTCGACCCTAATACGGATTAAATTTCTTCTGGTAACACGTCTGTTTCTCTCGGCTCAGTTTGTTGTCGCAGCCCCAAGCTGACGCCTGCGGAGCGGGATGAGCAGGGACCTCAGAGGCAGGGGATGTGTCCGGGGAAGAGGCTTTCAGGGGTGGCGAGGAGGATGGCGAGGCGGATGGCGAGGCAGAGGACACAAGGGAGAGTGGAGAAGAGTGCCTGAGCCTGGTGAGCCGGCTCCTGTGCTTCTATCTGTTCTCTAAAGCCATGATGTTTTGCTTTGACCTACTGCACTAGGCAATTACAGCTACTTCCCCACCGCCCCCACCCCCGGTCAAAAGAATCACTGAGAATAAAACTTGCAAAGGTCTAATAATTCACATTGTTTTAATCCCCACTTTTATAACTTTCTTCCTAGTAAAACCTCGACTAGTTCAATCAACGTTGGACCAATTTATTCCCTATAAAGGCTGGAAACTTTATTTCTCTGAAGGTATTTTTAGACTAAAATCGTTTTAGAAAGTATTTTATTCCATTTTTTTCTAGAATTGGTTGTAAGTAGAGGGGATAAGTTCAGCATAAAGCAACTGAAATTCATATGTATTGTATATAAATATGAATATAACAGATTTCAATCTTGTGTCATACTGTAATCTCTGTGGGCTCCAAACTGAAAAGAAGTCTTGCATAATGTAAAGCATCTTTCTTAAACCTGATCAATAAGCCACATAAATCTGCAGCTACCAAAGACTGGAACTTACATACCTCTGCTGTATTTCTCTTATTCCTATGTGCTTGGTGTATGTCATCCTAGACAAAGTTCTGTTTTTTCTATCAGGTCTAATGATAGAACATAACAGTGATATTATAACGATCTATCATCTTTCTCAGGTTTGGAATGCGGAAAAATAATCTTTATGTATTTTGTGAAATGGGAAGTAACCATTTCTGTCCATTACTAACATAGCATATTTCTAATTAGCTTATGCTGACAAGTCTCCTTTTGTCCAGAAGACTCAAGCCTTTGAAAAGTTTTTCATGCAACGCATTGAGCTTTATGATAAGGTAAATACAGCATAAAACATATCCCATCCCAACATCTTGGTGTTGATGCAATAACATTACAAATCTTGTGTTTTCTCCATCAAAAATAACTTCCATCGTAGGTATGAAATCTTTATGGTGTGATTTCTATGTGTTGTGTTTAAAATTTTAAGTGTATTTTATAACTTAATGTTTCACAGGATGAGATAGAAAGAAAAGGAAGTATTCTTGTGGACTATAAAGACCTGATACAAGACAAAGAATTGACTAAATCAATACCAAATATATCTACTGAATTGAGGGACATGCCTCAGAAGATACTGCAATGTATGGGTTTGGCAATTCACCAGGTAAATGAGATGTTCTAACACACAGAGGCATAACCCTCACAATGAAAAACAAATCAGTGGGACTCTATTTTTTTCTCTCTTATTGGAAATTACTCTTTATTTAAAACTGACCAATTCTGTAGAGCCCACAAAGTCATGTTTTTGAAAATCCTTTTGTCTTGATGTTTTCTTTTTTGCTTATTCATCATCAAAACAGTAGATTAAATGCAGTTCCAACACTTATGTTATTCCCTACTGGGAGTTCTAATTCTTGTTTTGTTTTTTTGTTTTTTTTTCTTAATACACTGGGAATTACCTGTGCTGTGTCTCCCACTCATGCAGCAAAACCATGGGTGGTGGGTGAATGGTGAGCAGGTTCCTGTCTCTGTTGTCTCTTAAAGTAGCATTTCACTACTTTTTGACAGACAAGTTGTTTGTGGCTTAAGTCACACAAAAATCCGTATGCTGAGCACAGCATTAAAGATTATTGTATACACTTTTTTAATTAAAAACCGAAATGCAGCAATTATGTTGATTTTAGTTCCATTTAAAACAAAGCTTAAAACTACTCAGGAGCAGAGTTGAGGGGTCTGGACAGCAGAGAACTCTTCAGGCTGCAGCAGGGGGATCTGGTTGTAAAAGAATGTAATCAAACCTAACAGCTAATTGACTCTACCTTGCATGGCACCCTGCATTTGTGCCTGCCTTTCTGTTCTGTCTAGGTGCTAACAAAGGACCTTGAAAGGCATGCTGCAGAGCTGCAGGTGCAGGAAGGATTACCACTTGAAGGAGAGCCTATAATAAACGTGCCTCTCATTCATGCTAGGTAATGTGTGTTGAGTATTTGGGCTTTTTTTCCAGGAAGATCTGTTTACTTGTCTAATGGTTGTCAGTATCCATGCATAGTAGTAAGGCTTATGTATTTTTATTGAGAGACTTGACTCTGTGAAGCTATTTGCAGAAGAACCATCTACACTTCGCTTTTTGGTTCACCATGACAAAGGCTAAACTGTCCTTGTGAACAAAAGAGTGAAACGGAGAAACAGATGTTAAGGTATATACACCTGGGGAATATCAAGTGTTTCTCTGCTTTCTAGAGCAGGAATGAAAGACAATGCCATGAGTCCGCAGCCAAATTACTTCTACTTATTGCTCTGTGTTGCTCCTAATAATTGAATGTAGAATTTTTTTGTTTGTGTTTAGTGAGGTTTGGGTTTTTTTTTGGTGGGTTTGTTCGTTTCTGTATTTAAATACGGTAAGCTTTCAAATACTGCTGTTTAACTTCTGTGTAGAGTGTACAACTATGACCCGCTAACTCAGCTGAAAAACGTTAGAGCCAACTGCTATGGGAAATACATTGCCTTGCGCGGCACTGTTGTGCGTGTCAGTAACATTAAGCCTCTGTGCACTAAGCTGGCTTTTGTATGTGGCACATGTGGAGATGTTCAGAGTGTTCCTTTACCTGATGGAAAATATACCCTTCCAACTAAGGTAAGTTAAAATCATCTAACTTCATACTTTTCTCTTATTTGAACTGATCTGACAAAAGCCAGTGTCTTTAAAGCTGTATTAAACAACTGACATGCCAAAAAAACATAAAGCTTACCAAAAGCAACTTTACATTACTGCATACCTTTGGTATTTGAAAAAAAGTTGTATCCTGCAGAAACAAAAGCAATATGTAGAAACTCACTCAAATCTAGGACAAAATAAGGTATCTTCTCATCTCCACTTCACCAGTTACGTTTAAAATCCTCCTCCACCTCACTGTGGTGGTTTACTATGTTTAGATTGGGGTCTTTTGTGGGTTTTGTTTAGAACATTTTAATTTCACTGTTTTTTATCTAGATTAAAAAAGTTATTAGACATAAGACAGTACCCAGTTATGTTAGCTGCTGTGCTCAAGTGAAAAAATTATCTCCTCTGGAACATCTGCAAGTGTTAAAAATAAAAAAACAAAACCAAGCAAACAAACAATAGACTCACAAAAACCCTCACCTACCATCTCCCTTCCCCCCGAGCACCCAAGAACTTGAACCAATTCACCAAGGGGGTCATAAAATTTGCTATATCTGCTTGAACAACTCTGAGTTCATGTGGCTGATAGCTCTTCATTAATTATGTATGTGCTAATTTGTAGCCCTAATTTAATTAGCTGCTTTCCTGAAATTATGTCAATGGATCACATTGCTTTTTCCCTCTTTATATATATATATATTTATTTATTTTTTAAAATCAAATTAGGCAATTTTAAAATTATGATGTTTAAATAAGCAGTTGAGAATGAACTAGAATGATTATTGTTACAGTGCCTTATTCCTGAGTGCCGAGGCCGATCTTTCACAGCTGACAGAAGCTCTCCTTTAACTACTACAGTGGACTGGCAGTCTGTTAAGTAAGCATGTCTTCACTTCTGCTCAAAGATGTAATGCAATCAGGCAGTTAAAGAGGGACAGGATGACTCATTCCATGTTACATGGCATAAGTTTAACAATCTAACTCTTTTGTGGCAAGCACTCTTCAAAATTTACATTACCAAAGCAGTGGTTTTATCTGAGCACTCGTGTTCTTCATATATTAAATCTATCCAATGTAATAGCTTCTTGGAAATTCCTCCTACCATGACTGAGTTCTTTGGGAAATGTCCAGTTTGTGCTCTTTACAGCTTTTCTTGATCATTTCTAATTGCATCTATTATTTAATGATTCCCTTTACCAAGCTATAAGTCAGCTATGAAAACCCTATTAAATTACATCAGTCAGCTATGCCAGTTGAATGAAATGGAAGTAAATTTTAGGGTTAGAAATCCTAGATTGAAGTGATGTTGTGTCCCTAAGGTACGCTCAGTAGAAGGAAATAGTGCTGTGCCTGCCCATTCATCTCCTTTCTATGTCTAATCAGCAAGTGGGCATGCCTAATTTATTTTTTTTTTTTGCTATTCTGCTATAGGGGAACAAGTCACTGTTCCTATACAAATTAACAATGTTAAAGTATAGGAATGTGGATGGTGGATCTGGTTTTCATTGCTTCCATCATACTATGTGCTATTAGCTAGCCTGCTAGTGCCCTATAATACACATTCAGAAGAGTTTGACGTGCTAAGGGGATGGACAAGGCTTGGAAAAAGCAGGACTCTGCTTACTTTTTCCCACTTCAAATTCAGATTCTGTAACTTCATGTGCTCTGTATCAAAAGTCTTATCGTGTCAAATGACAACTAAATGTTTTTCTTTTCATTTATTACTGTGCTTTAATAAAAGTACTTTGAAGATTTTTTTTAAAAAACCAGTGCTGACATTCCTGTCAGCAGCTCTAGAGGGTGCTGTTTATCACAGCTGCTTAAGAAAAGCTTGACAGTGAGCTTCGAGAAAAACTCAGAGCTCTAGGTGCAGAGCCCAAACTGGAACCTTTTAAAGAACTTGTTAGTTGCTTGCCTTTTACAACTGTACAAAGAGTGAGCTCCTGTCCTTGTTACGGTCTGAGTGATATTCTGGGCTTTGACAGGGTTAAAATGCCAGTTAAACATTCACCAGGGTTATCGTGTCTGCCGCCTTAATTTTTTTTTATGTGAGGTCCATCTTATTTCACATACTGTACTTATATCTGCTCCTCAGTGCTAGAATTTTTATTATTTCTGGAGTTTATAGTTAATTGTTTTTCTGGGGTTTATGCATAATGTACACCCATTTATTGAAGTCTGAACTGAGAAAGTCTTTCTCCAAATTCAGTGCTGCATTTTCTAGAGTTTTTTAGGCATTCCTGCTGTCTCCATTCTGGATTGGTTGGAAGCATACAGCTGCAGATCTTCTATGCTGTAACTGATTTTGTAATGTTAAACATGGATCGTACACCCATGTCATGTTTTGCAGGGTGCAGGAGCTCATGGCAGATGATCAGCAAGAAGCAGGGCGAATCCCTCGCACAATTGAATGTGAACTGGTTCAAGACCTTGTGGACAGCTGTGTTCCGGGAGATGTGGTCACTGTTACAGGGATAGTAAAAGTGTCAAGCACTGAGGAAGGTAAAACACATCATCTGAGAACATCTTTTTCCTAGAGCAGTGTTTTTTCTAGTGATAACACAAGAATGGTAACAGCTATTCCCTTAATGTGAGCCTCAAAACTGTAGATGTGTTAAAGTGTGTGTTTCTTTAGAAGTTGTCAAAGTTTTATAACAAGGAGTTGTTTTGAGAAAGCCAGATATAGTGCTGTCCCAGAGGAGCACTGTCTCTAATGTCCACATACCTCCGTCAGTGACATTTTGGGGTTCACAATCCACTGGACTAGACACAACTGTTGACCTGAATCTTAAGTACCAGTCTGACATCTGATGTTCTAGTGTCAGTTGATAGGAGAGCCTTCTCTGGAGCACAAACATAGCAGGGACATCCTTATTTCTGGAAGTCTCACTGAGTGTCACTGTTTGCTTAGCCTTTTCCCTTTAAGGTCTCCTTCAAAAAATTGGAAAGCTGTCACTCTGTCGTGAAGGAGTATCACCCTTCTTAGTTCAGTCCTCCCTCCAGAAGCCTTACAACTTGTTTTTCTTTTTTTCCCCAAAGTGAGGAGTTATGTTGCACACAGCTGTAACAGAATATGTTGCAGAGAAACGCAGTACTGATTTACCATGAGACCACATCCTCTGCCAAATAATCATTGGGGATATAGAAAATGAGTAATTATTAAGCCACATGTTTAATTATTCTGCACTATGGATTTTTTTTCCCTCTAAATATTGCGTGGGAACATTTTGTATTCAACTTTGACTAAAATAATGTAATAATTTGAAATTCCTGGAAAACCTTATTCTGGGAGAAAGTTGTTTTTTTTTTTTCTGTATGCATATAACCTCCTAATCCAGCAGAATATTTTATTGTGTGCCTAAATAGAGTGAACTTAACAAACAAATGTAACCAGAAATTCACCATTTTTTTGGAAAATGCAAATGTTCCGTTACTTAAATATGAACATTTTGTATGTGGCTGAACTTAATATTTCTGAATTACCCTATGCCATTTGTGAATAACATTGGTACTTAGTGATAGGAAAAACATTCTTTCATCCTTTCTCAATTTTTCTAACAGGAGCTTCTAAAAGTAAGAATGACAAGTGTATGTTCTTGTTGTACATTGAGGCCAATTCTGTCAGCAACAGTAAAGGACAAAAAACAAAGAGTTTTGATGATGAGACTTTTCAGAGATCGTTCATGGAGTTTTCACTTAAAGACCTTTATGCTGTTCAAGAAATTCAAGCTGAGGAAAACCTGTTCAGGCTCATTGTGAAGTAAGTTGTGTCAGACCTACACTAGGTCTAGGATTAAATTTCTGAATCAGCATGACCACCTTCAAACAAACATGACAGTCAAAGCTATGAAATTAGACATTTCATAGCTTTGACTTGCGCAACAGACACCACAGAGATTTAAAACCCTTTCGTGGACAAGGAACTTGTGAAGAAGTATTGCAGTTGAGGTGTTAGAACTTTGAGAGGGATTTAAGGATACAGGGAAGTTAGGAGTTTTTAGTTCAACCTTGAGACAGAAAGCTATAGGTAAAAAAAGCAATGAATTATTTTTGTTCTTCAGTGAGTATATTCAGCTCATGAGTACTGGTTTTTTCCTCACTCTGCTTTTCCACAGCAGAGGAAAGAGGTGAAAGAATTGAGCAGAGGGTGTGAAAGACCCTCAGTTCAGACAGAGAAGTACTCTTCTACAAGATTTATATTTCCCTTAGGTTACAATCTTCTTTGTTTTTCAGCTCTCTTTGTCCTGCAATATATGGCCATGAGGTAAGTAATTTAACAGCTCTGCCTGCAACTTCAGTTTGAATTGTTTCTGCTGCAGTAAACTCCTAAAGGAGGGAGAATGGTTTGAAGCTGATGGGGGAGAGTTTTAGATAGGACGTTCGGGAAAAATTCTTCCCTGTGAGGGTGGTGAGGCCCTGGCACAGGTTGCTCAGGGAAGCTGTGGCTGTCCCATTCCTGCCAGTGTTGAAGACCAGGTTGGATGGGGCTTGGAGCAACCTAGTCTAGTGGAAGGTGTCCCTGCCTATGGCAGGGGGTTGGAACTAGATGATTTTCATAGTGCCTTCTAACCCAAACTGTTCTGTGATTTATAAATTTACCCAGGGTGAAGGGAAGGAGCAGGGAATGTATTTGTGGGTAACTGTGACTCAGAGTCACTTTCAGTCACAAGGAGGTGGCAGCTTATACCCTTAAGTTCAGCCATCCAGAAGGAAAGCGTTGTTATGGCCAGTACCAGGGAGCTGTCATAATTGGTCACCATGATCAAATACTTACAAGTGTTGGTATGTACCACTACAGATTGTAAAGGCAGGTTTGGCCCTGGCATTATTTGGAGGATGTCAGAAGTTTGTAGATGACAAGAACAGAATCCCAGTGCGAGGAGATCCACATGTTCTGGTTGTTGGAGATCCAGGATTAGGAAAAAGTCAAATGTTGCAAGTAAGGCTTGATTTACTTCTATTGTGCTATTGTGTTTTTTCTCCAATTCCTTGCTATCTTCTTGTAAGAATGTTAGGATAGCTGTGCCAAGACCGAAGGGTTGCTTGGGTCTGGCTACAGCTATCTTTTAATGTAGAACAGCTGAAATACAGGATAGAACCCAAAGGGGTCCCCTGCTGTCCTCTCCTTCCAGGGAGTTTTGCCGAAGGAGTTAGGCCTGTTAAAACTCTTACCAAAGCAGGTATACTTGGTCAAGCCTATGGGTTTTCAAGTATAGGTTTGCTGTTCTGCCCTTATATAGTTGATGTGTTTCCCCGTGAGGAGTTTTACTCCTTCCTAACTTTGACAGTGGACTAGCTAAATGAAGAAGGTACATGCTTGGAACTAAAGCAGTTTAAAATGTGTTATTCACTTTCTGTGAGGTTTACCTCCATTCTCTTACCTTCCCTCCGTTCTCTTACCAGCTATGTTGCTACCACATATCTTGGCTTTTTGGGGAAAGAGACCTGCTGCTGTGTTTGGGTTTTAATCTTGGTGGGCATCTCTGCATGGCTGTGATAAAATCTGTTAGTAATAGATTTTTTTAATCTTAAACCAAATGGTTCTAAAGCTCCATGTCTTTTCCCATGGTTACTGTGGAGGGACAGAGCTCACCTGGACTTGCACTGCCTCATTTAAAAAGTCAGAGTCTTTCTAATGTGGACATGTTATGTTAGGATGCAACTTGCAATAACTGAAAGTGATGGGTTTGTATGCAAGCACCTTGACAAATTTCTCCATTATTTTTTTCATTGAATGGGGCCTCTCTGCATACAGCAGGTGATTTGTTTTTCCACACTGTTACTAAACAGCTGAATGCCATTCAAGAAAAGCTAGTAATCTGTTCCTCAGCTAAGACCCTGAGGAAGGCTCCTCTGTCATCACTGTGACAGGAAAAAGAAAAAAACACAAGGAGAAAAGCAAAGTTGTGTAAAAGCCAGGGCTTTTTGTCCGGTTGTGTGCTTGGGGTTTTTTATGTAATACTTTGTGCCTATCATATAAGTGGTACTGAACAAAACACTGAGTATTATCTTTTAAATAAAAAAGGCACCCAAAACTATAGATATTTACTGGGAGAATCCAGTTAGAACTGTATTCTAGGCAAATTGAACTGCAGTGTGTCAGTGTTCTACCTTACCATGTTTTGCTTTTCTAGCTCATATTTCAAATTGCAGGCTGCTTTCATAATGCTAAGGACATAGAAAAGACTAGACTGTCTTATCCCCTAGTTGTGAGAACGATGCACGCTTTTTCTGCAGCAGCCAGCATTTTGGGCACTAGGACAAAATATTAGTCTGAGTAGACCTTGGGATCTGAAGACACAGAAACTATATATCTGCAGTTCTGTGACAGATATCAAGGGCTATGCCCAAGGTCCTAGCAGTTTTGATAAGACAGTAGACATGGATCTGCTGCAGTTGTTGTGATCAAAGTTATTCCTACTGTTTTTCAGAACACCTTGCAACCCCAAAAGACATACAACTTTACTACTGGGCCATGTTAAGGAGAAAGATACAAATTTGTGTTTACTTTAAATTGTTGCTCTAGAATAAGGCTTATGAAATTCTTCATCTTGGGGAAGGAAAAAGTACTTATTTCTCTTCTAGGCAGTGTGCAATGTTGCTCCTCGAGGTGTGTATGTTTGCGGTAACACTTCCACCAGCTCTGGCCTGACTGTTACACTGTCTAGAGATGGTGCTTCTGGAGATTTTGCCTTAGAAGCTGGTGCTTTAGTGCTTGGAGATCAAGGTAATACATGTAATGCTACAGGGTTTGTATGACTGTATGTGGGGGGTGAATGTATATGCTACTGAGTTGAAGATTAACTACAGTGCTTGCATAACTGTGGACTAAAAATGTAAATTTGAAGTATGATATTGGTTTTCCACACCTTGGGAAGTTCTGAGCCTCTCCAGTGACTTCACTGGAGGTGGTTCCTGCTTTCTTAGGGATTAGGATGTCTATGAAACTGGTGTTCTGCAATTCACAAACCAGCCTTACTGTGGCAAAGAACTAGGATTTCCTTTGTGAGAAATCTCTGACTTAATTGCAGCTGCTGGACTCTTACTGGTTTTGAAAAACAGCTGCTTACAAGATGTCATCTATTTATATTTTTACAATGCTTATTTTGCTATCTTAATGTGTGATCAAGACACTGTTTCCACAAGCCAGACCAACTGCATAATGGTTCACCTGCAGCACCATGAAATGAAAACAAGCCCTTGCAGAAATTGATAACTTGATCCAATGTCTCCTGCAGTCCCTAAAGCTCTAGGCTGGGTTTCTGATGTAGCACTGGATTGTAACCTGCACTCGCTCATCCATCAATTAATGCATTCTGTAATAAGTCTTTGCCCTGTTGGTAATTGCTTCCAGGAATTTGTGGAATAGATGAATTTGATAAGATGGGAAACCAGCATCAGGCTTTGTTGGAAGCCATGGAACAGCAAAGCATCAGCCTTGCCAAAGCTGGCATTGTTTGCAGTCTGCCAGCTCGGACATCTATCGTTGCTGCAGCAAACCCAGTTGGAGGACATTATAACAAAGCCAAAACCGTGTCTGAGAACTTAAAGTGAGCACTTTCTGAAATGCTGTTTATATAGTTCATCGTCCAGAGTAGATGCTTGTAACAGTCTTGTAGCTTGTATATAACTGCTTTCTAGTTTCCTGGAGCTTGAACACAAACTTAGTGTAATACTTTAATTCTTATGGCTTTTGAGAGAGAAAATGCTGCTCTGCTTCATTCTGAATAATGGGACAAGATTCTTCAAGTGTTTTTGAAGTAGAGCAGAGTTGCTTCTTTATGAGCATTGTGGTTTTCTTGTCTCTACCCTAGAATGGGGAGTGCTTTGCTGTCGAGATTTGATCTAGTTTTCATTTTGCTGGACACCCCAAATGAAGACCACGATCACTTGCTGTCTGAGCACGTGATGGCAATCCGTGCTGGAAAGCAGGCGGTGTGCAGCAGCGCTGTTGTGACTCGCACCAGCACACAGGATCGCTCTATTCTTGAAGCCACTTCAGATCGACCCCTGCTGGAAAGACTAAAGGTAGGACTTGTCCTATGACTACTGCTGTGCCCCTTCCTATGATGTTCTTGGTGCTGGGACCTGGGCAAGCCTGAATTGCTGAATGCCCTCATTCTCCCACTCATTCTTCTCACAATAATTTGCTCTGCATTGAAGAAACATTTAAGGCATCAGCCACCAGTTCCTAATAATTGTCTGTTGTAGCTAACATTACCCACCCTGCTGGAGCTGCTAGATGTGCCTAAGCCATCTTCATCTTCACACAGAAAAGGATTTATTAGCCAAGCTGGATTCAGCTGTGGTAGTGAGAAGATAATTTGTGTGTGATGCTCTAAAGCAAATTTGCTGTGTTAGACTTCAATTAAAAGCTACTGGGTACAATAATAAGATATAACATGATGTGCTGTGAAGTATTGAATCCAAATAAAGCAGTGTGTATTTGCAATTCATGACAGACTTGGGGTTATAGGAGAGGAAGCACATTTCTTGTTGAAATTAAGTGATCTTTTTGAGGGCTAATGTTGTCAAATGCCAAGTCTTGGGAGATACATCTCCTACTGCATCTAAACCCATGCACTTTTGAGAATGGATTATCAGCAGTGATGGTTTTATCTGTGGAGCTATATGGTATAACAATTGTGAAATTGTATTTTCTCTTTTTTGAGTAAGAATTCTTGATACAGTTAAATCGTATTTGGCACCTATTGCAAACAAGAAACTTTAGTTGCTTTTCCTGAGATGGCCAAATGTGTTTAATCACATGCGTAAGCCTAGTGTATGGACTTATGTGTAAAAGTACACAGTTCATATATGAAGCACTAAAACCCTTCCAGTGAAGATTTCACCAGATAAAGCATAGAGGATGAAGATTTTATGTTAAAAATTGTATTCTATAGGGCTCTGACAGAAATCTAAGCTGCTTGTAACTGGGTTAGATCTTACCAGGAGAAAACTTCGATGCCATTCCACATCAGCTGCTGAGGAAGTACATTGGATATGCTCGGCAGTATGTTCACCCAAATGTATCTTCAGAAGCTGCTCAGGTCCTCCAGGAATTCTACCTCGAGCTTCGGAAACAGAATCAAGGAGCAGACAGCACCCCAATCACCACAAGGCAGCTAGAGTCACTGATACGACTTACTGAGGTAACTGCTAGCTGTAATACTGAATGGATTGAAAGCAAACAGATTATTTCTAAACTGCTACTGACAGCCTATTGTTTTTGACAGCTTAGTCACTGCTGTGCTTTTTTGTTGTGTTAACAACAGTGAGAATGAAAGAGACTTGCAAATGCTTAGGAGCTGCTGCTGCTTAAAGCCTCTTATAAAGTGAAATACCCTTGATGCAGTATAAATTCTTCGCTATGAGGGTAGTGAGGTCCTGGCACAGGTTGCCCAGAGAAGCTGTGGCTGCCCCATCCCTGGCAGTGTTCAAGACAGGTTGGACAGGGCTTGGAGCAACCTGCTCTAGTGGAAGGTGTCCCTGCCGCTGTGGCAAGGGAGTTGGAACTGGATGGCTTTTAAAGGTCCCTTCCAACCCAAACCATTCTGTGGCTCTATGAAAGAGAGTCTATCACATTCTCGCAAAAGGAGAAAAAGTAGGTGCAGGCAGGAATCAGATGAAACTGCTGCAAGTGAACTCCAAGCTACAGCCTGATAATGTGAATGTGCAGATGACATGGAAGCGCTGTTGAAAAATAGAGAAATCTTCCTTTAAATCCTGTAGGTTTAGGTTCCATCTCTGCTCCTGAACTTTGTGCTTCTAATGGAGTGATTGTATCCTTTTTTCACATCGACTATAATGTATCTTAAATATACTTTTGTGGAGTTTTTTTTGTTTTAAGGCACGATCAAGGCTGGAATTAAGAGAGAAATCTACCAAGGAAGACGCTGAGGATGTAATAGAAATAATGAAATATAGGTAATACACACTGCTTTAAAAATAAACAGAGAATCACACTGCTATTCATTCAAGCCTTTTATTTTTTGATACACAGTGAAGAAATTACTTTATCAAATTCAGGCTCATAATGCCAATATTCAGATTTGTTAGCTCTTTAAAAACCCTAAGTTGACTATGATTGCTTAGGCCTTTGAGTTGTTTCATTGTAGTGGTTATGTAGATCTGTGCACAGTAAATTAGACATGAGGCACTGCCAAATGTTTCTTTTTCTATTGTGTAATTACTCTACTGTTACAGTTGAACAACTTAAGTTTAAAAGTGATTTGGATGGATGCTTAGTCTAAGTTCCCTAGATAGTGACCTTCTTACCAGGGGATGGTTTCCTATGTGGCTTCTGAAAGCTTCCTCAGGTGTTTATGCCTCAGGAAGTAAACTGATGCATTTTTGCTTTTCCCTTCTGTTACTCTTCTTTTAAATATATTTTTAGCATGCTGGGAACCTACTCTGATGAGTTTGGAAAACTGGACTTCGAGCGTTCACAGCATGGGTCTGGGATGAGCAATCGGTCACAGGCAAAAAGATTTGTTTCTGCCCTTAACAGTATTGCAGAGAGAACTTACAACAATCTCTTTGACTTGCAACAGCTTCGGCAGATTGCAAAAGAGCTGCAGATCCGGGTAAGTTAGGAAAATGATTTATTGCAAAATGGAAAGCACATCTGTTGTGCCTGTGCAATGAACAGAAATAAGCAATGTTCATTGCTTGTAGGCTCAATGGTGTTGCTGAATTGCTTTTTGTTTGTTAGCTTTACTACTGTTATTAGCTGTTTGACAGTAATGGCTCCTTGCACTAGTAAGGGCTGGTCCTAATTCTGGTCCTTCACAAGATTCTGCTTTGTTTATGAAAGGCAATTTTGTTTTCAGTGTTCTCTACTTCCTCTGGCTCCCCAGGGGACACACCTATTTTTGTTCCCGAATTTACTCTCGTGGTGTCTGTGTTCTATTTCAGCAGTGCAGTGATGTTTCTGCTTGACCTTCTCTGGCCCAAATACACCTTTGGGGTTTTCATTCCTGTTTCAGGCATCCTAATGCTGTAACCTGATAAGAGCATCATGTAGGATACATGGCCACAAACATGTTTTATTCTGCAATTTATTTGCTTTCTGTACATGGGTGGGGACTTCAGTCAAACAAAAATACTGATAGGTCACTCTACTGAAAGAAGGGAGATTTACATGAGATATTAGGAAGAAATTCTCTACTGTGGGAGTGGTGAGGCCCTGGCAAAGGCTGCCGAGAGAAGCTGTGACTGCCCCATCCCTAACAGTGTTCACCACCAGTTTGGACAGGGGTTATAGCAACCTGGTCTCCTGGAAGTCATCCCTGTCCATGGCAGGGGGCTGGAACTGGATAAGCTTTAAGGTCCTTTCCAACCCAAGCCATTCTGTGATTCTATGAAAAAGCTTCAAATGTCAATTTAAAGCTTCAAACTGTGTTTCAGGTGTAATAAGTGAAAAGTAGCGATAATTGATTTCTCTTTATGGAACTTATTATGGGCAATAGAGACCTCATAGCAGCCTTCCAATATCTGAAGGAGGCCTATAGGGATGCTGGGGAGGAATTCTTCATCAGGTACTGTAGTAATATGGGTAATGGGTTCAAACTTAAACAGGGGAAGTTTAGATTGGATATGAGGAAGAAATTCTTTACTGTAAGGGTGGT
>JAOEHX010054766.1:27106-41845 GCA_025448015.1 Bolborhynchus lineola
TCTGCCCAGGCCGCCTACTGCGGCAACGCGGACATCACGGAGGAGCTGCTGCGCGGGCAGCTCTACCCCGAGGCGGCGCCGGAGGAGTTCCGCGCCCTGCGCGCCAAGATGGGCGGCCTCCTGCAGGTACGGGGCGCGGGCGGCGCGGCTCTCAAGGCGGGGAGCCCCGGTCCGAGGGGCCGCTCCGCGCAGGGACCACCATCTTTCCCCGCGGTGCGGCTCTGGCGGCAGCCGGGGCCGTGGGTGCTGCCGCGGGGTGAAGCCGGTCGCCCTCAGTAGCAGGTGGAGCCTTTGCCTCCGTCCCTTCCCTTGTATGCCGTGGTGAGCTCCCGGTGTCGTGGGGAGCGGGAGCCCGCCGGGCCCGCGCGCTGTGGGGGTAAAGGCGGCTCTTGGGTTTATGCTCATGGAAGTACCGGTACTTGAGAACTTCCTGCGAAGAGCCGCTGGGCAAAACGCGTATTTCGTACAAGAAAACTGCGGTTTAGGAGAAGCATCACCAGTTACGAAGCAAGCAGTCAGATTTCGCTTTATGTGTAAGAGAGGAAGGTATTTTCCCCTGGAAGGGATGTTTTTGCTCTCTGTTCCGGGAGAACAGTGCGCTGTAGCTCTCGCAGCTCAGCGTAGCACAGGGAGCCTCCGGATAACAAATACTTGAGCGGCCGCTGCCACCTGGTGGTTAAATCCACGGATGTTTGCAGGTTTTATCAGCCTGGCAGGTTTTTTGGGGAGCAAAAAGTGTATCTAAACACGATAGCATCGTTTTGGCTGGGTAACTTTTTACGCCCAAACCACCGTATTTAGCAGCGAACTTTTTCCCTTTATAAAGTGTTATATTTTGCTTGCAAGTAAAGCAACATGCTTGCCTGCTTTGCTTTCTCTGTCACTGCGTGTTATTTTACTGTATGCTGTTTGTGTTGCTGAAGGTCGTCTTTTGAATGACTAAAAAATCCTCAGGATTACCTTGTGTTAGTCTATATGATGGAAATAATGTTGGAAATTTTAAAAGGATTTGGCTTTTCTTGCTTTTATCTGTGCTCTTATTTGTTACAAGGTCAAAAGTAAACAAGTATGTGTCTTTTAAAATAAAAATCACTATAAAGTGTCTTCAAGCCCCCACCCCCTGCTGTTGCTGCCTTGTTCTCAGGAATCAGTGTGTTAGTGCAGACATGCAGGTTAGCCCAGCAGATGAAGTTAACTGCTGCTTTAAATGACCAGTAATTCAATGCAGTGTCACGAGATTCAGCGGAGAACACAGTTTAGTCTCTCATCATTAGGAAGTGCCCACAGCACTGTTAGCAGCAGTCTCCCTGTTTGTGACAGGTAAGGAACTGCATGTGTGAAACGTACCACTTTAATTTGATGTTTGGTTACTGTCACACATGCCTGAAAACAGCCGCTGTGGTGGGCAGAGCAGTCGGACATGGTGTGTGTTCTGCAAGATGCAGTATGCCAGTTGGGAAGTATGTTGTGGCCAAAATGAGGGGGTCTGACCCCTTTGCCCTGTCCGCTGCCACTTCTTACCTTTTGACAACTGCTGTGCTTTCTGGACTGCTCTGTGAGGTAACAGTTTTCTGTCAGATTATTGAATAACTCAAAGGAAGAAAGAGAATTGCTGCAAAGTTCCTGAGTTTAAATTGTCTTCTGACAAAGGTCTGATGAGCATTAGAGATGATGCTCATGCTCAGCTCCCAGAAAGCTGGGACTGCGTAGCCAGGAGTAAAGAGGAGCAAGAAGCAAGATCACAGAATCATAGAATGGTTTGGGTTGTAAGAGACCTTAAAGCTCATCCAGTTCCAGCTCCCCTGCCACCGACACAGGCTCCTTCCACTAGACCAGGTTGCTCCAAGCCCTGTCCAACCTGGCCTTGAACACTGCCAGTGATTGGGCAGCCACAGGTTCTCTGGGCAACCTGTGCCAGTGTCTCACCACCCTCATAGTAAAGAATTTCTTCCCAATATCTAACATACATCTCCCCTCTGTCAGTTTTAAACCATTCCCTCTTGTCCTATGCCTACATGCCCTCATGTAATACTCCATTAATTGTGCCATTTTAATTGTGTGTAATGGGCACAAGTTACTCCTCGGGAGATTCGGGTTGCACACCAGAGAAAAATTCTTTATAATGAGACCAATTAGCCATTGGAATGGCTTCCCCAGGGAAGTGGTGGATTCCCCACCACTGAATACTCTTAAGATGCAGCTGGACAGGGTGCTGGGCACAGCAATCTAGATCATGCTTTGCCAAGAAATGTTGGACCAGATGATCCTTGATGTCCCTTCCAACCTGGAATTCTAGGATTCTCCCCATGTATTCTGTTTGATACTTCAACATTTTGTTGTAGATTCCTGGTCAATTCTTTATTCATTTTTTGAGTTCATTTTAAAAATCAGTTTCTTTGCTAAATCTGCCCAAGCCAAATTTTACTGTGTCATCCATTCTTCCCTATTCTGGTAGTAATTTTTGAGACCTGATAGATATGCCTTTTTCCTCACCTGTTTTTTTTTGGTCCTTTTTTTGAAGTGCCTTTGACTTACCTCTGATGGGGCAGATATGAAACACAGTATTTTTCTAGTTGTTTCAGTGCAGTACTGCAGTATAGTAACTTTAGATGAATAATAACTTCATGTGAATGATCTCCAAACTGTATAGCTTTCTTTTTCTGCTTGCAGAAGTGGGTAGCTGTGTAGCTATTGCTGAAATGTCACAGCTGCTTAGCCAATGTGGTGTGTTTGAGGCCAGAAGAAAAGATAGTGCCACATTTAGAGGAAATAGCTAGAAAAATTTAGGTTTCAAATACAATTCTTATTCAAGCACTGTTGAGCTGTCATTCTGGAGATAACACTAATTCAAGCCCCAGAAAACTGATGATTCAATGTGTTTGGTTTTTACCTGTTGCTGTAACATAGGCATACAGCTTAGGAGGATGGCAATATGTTGGGGCGAGGATATCACATTCCCTGTGTGCTGCTTTAAGAACCAAAAGTGGTAACGGCTGTGGTCTTCAGTGTCATCCCTTCCAATGTAAATTCGTATTCATAAATAACAATGCATCATCTCACAGTTGTCAGGTTTGTGTCATGGTCTTTATTGCCAGCACTCTTCTTATCTTAGAATGAAATTCCTGGATACAACCAAAGTTTATATAGTTCAACACACTTTAAAATTGAAGTTCTGAGCTAAGCAATACACCAGCTACATTGTACAGACGCAACTTCATGTCAAGTATGTGTGGATTGGGTGACTTAAAGGATATAACAATTCCTGTGGGTATTTTCAGGACCTCTGTTCTAGATCTGTTCTCTTCAAGCAAGATCTGTTTTGTCCCTTCCTTGTCAATTGTCACACACATGAGTTTCTGAGCAAGTTTATTCCAAGTCTTGGTATTTAATTCATTGTGAAAAATCTGCATGATTAAAATGTTTGTGTTATATTTTTGTGGTTTTATTTTTTTGTTCCTCCTCTGAATAGTGGAGGAAGAGGAGCAAATAGCAGAAATAGACAATAGAAAGTCAGAGTATTTGGTTTTGCAGCCATTTCCCTTGTGTGCCCTGATCTTACCTAAACTTCAGAAGGTAACAAGTAACTTTTCTGTCTCCATTGATGATACTACCTGGTTGCACCAAATACATTCTTTCAGGAGGTAGCCAGGCTGTTAGTTTTCAGATACCTCCTTTAGAAGACCAGGTCCTTTTTTTTGGTCAATCTGAAAATAATTCAATATCTTGTACTGTATTCTGTTGAATTTAAAGGGAATGTAAGCACCTAAACTAAATGAGATGAATAATGCCTTCTTGCCTGTCTCTTGAGGGTTTTTTTCTCTGATACCCATCTTCTTGGTGGTTAGAAGCAGGAGCATTCATTACCCTTGTGAATTAATTGCTGTAGTACTTCATGTCTTCTAAGTAGTAATCATAAATCTGTACTATAAATCAAACAGTTGTATTAGAGCTGAGTATAAACAAGGTGAAGGACTTGAAAAAGAGCCACAAAAGCATATCACATTTATTGCAGCAGTAAGCATTTAAATTTTTGTTTCCCCCTTGTTTGGGTATACACTAGTGCTGGGTTTGTATTTATAAAAGGTGTTGTTATGATCTGCTTCTTACAGCCGTTTCCTGCCCCCATAGATCTGCTGAATGTGCATGAATCATCTGACCTCTAAAATGCTGAATTTCTTTTACAGAGTAATCATGTTACCTTATTAAATTTACTTTTAAAAAAAATCTCACTTCTTTGTGGAATATTGCAGAAGGTAGAACAGGGTCCTAGGAAGGCTGACCCTGGAGTACTGTACCATTTTAATGTTCTGTCAGTTGTTCTTTGCCTTCGTCTGTCCCATAAGGTGGCAAAATACTGAGAAACTGGAGGAGATTGTAGATCAGCTTTTGGAAATTCTTATCCCCAGCTTTTTCGGTTTTTGAAGACTTCATCGTCCTGATTAAAATACTAAATTTGTCTCCGCCTTACATAAGTTTAATTAACTGTATTCCGCTGGTAATGGATACTTTACATATGGAGTAATTCTACTGTTTTCCTTTTGGTGGCAGTAGGCTGTTGGATTTACTGAACGGGATTCAGTTGCTGCTTTGTTGGAAGTGTCCCGGTTTGCTCTTCTGCCTCAGAACAAACTGTACGTTGGCTACATGACAGTAAAAATTGCAGTGTGAGGAGTCTAAATATTTTATTATATTTGATTCACAGGCATTTATTTTCAGAAATGCTGAGAGTGCCACCATCTGTAATAGCAAATACTGGTGCGTTATTGGTAAAAAGATTAATCAGGCTCTACGTGAGTGATATATGAGAACCAAGAGCTTGATATCCATCATGTAAAATGCACCTGAACTCTATGTATACACTTTATAACGTTCACTAGCCCTCTTCCATTGGTGGCTTTCATTAGGAGCCATGCTGGTATTTCTGCCAGACTTTTCTGATGACAGATACTTAATTTCACTGTTTTTCAGCCAAGAGCCTGATGATAACCAACACTGTTTGGCTCTGCTTAGC
This sequence comes from Bolborhynchus lineola, assembly GCA_025448015.1. Lineage (NCBI taxonomy): Eukaryota > Metazoa > Chordata > Aves > Psittaciformes > Psittacidae > Bolborhynchus > Bolborhynchus lineola. The sequence continues at coordinate 32,118 of JAOEHX010054766.1, forward strand.
CACTGGGACACACAGTGTATTCAAATCCCATCTCGTAGCTATTTCTATGTAGTGGAATTCCAAGGTATTTCTCATGATTACTTTTCTTCATGCCTTTGATGAAAATCTGTTGAATAAGAAACCTTTTGATCAAAAATCTGATCTAAAGGCTTGTGAGGGAAAACTCGATGACACTAGTGGATAAAAGTGCTCGATGTGTAAAATGCTGTGGAGTCACATGAGCAAACTGTGGGTGCTTTGGAAGCTGCCCAGTGCTGTTATCCTGTGTTGTCGCTAAAGGCTGCCCCTCTCCTCCTAGAGACTGCAGTCCTTTCCCTGTGAAGTTGCTGTCGTTACCTAGGGAGGAGGTCCCAAAGCACCACTGCTTCTGCTTGAGGAGTAAGAGGCTGTTTGCCGCTCATAAAAGGGATCTATCCTTGGGTGAAAAGGCAGAGCAAGAAAACAGTCACAGGGTTCACCCTGTTGCAGAGGACAAAGGCCTTCAGCAGGATTTCTGCTGACGGCCACTAGTGGGAAATAAACGACTTCTTGCATTTTCAAATAAGGGAAGAGCTGTCATTCTTGCCTCTCCCCAGATAACTTGTGATTCCTCAAGTATGTGAGCTGAGTCATGAGCTCCTCAGTGCTTTGCAGTTGTCCAAGCTTCTGCCAACTGAGAAGCAGAGCAGCCTCAGTCCAAAGACTGATATAAAATCGTTTGGGAAGAGTTGATAGGAGAGACTGCTTGTTTCCTGCCATTTAGAATTGTAATTGTGCCTCCATCTACTGACTAGAAAGATAACTCCGTAAGCATTCTCATTCTTCTCAATTTGGGTAGAAGGTAGCAAGTTGCTTGCAAAGCAGTATCAGCAAGTGCTGTGTCCAAAAGAGGTGCTTTCTGGCCAAATATGCACCCTTTATAGTGTTAAGCTTTCACTCCAGTGAATGACTGTGCTTATTATGAATAATTCTATTTGTTATTGGGTTAGGCAAAAATATGCTAACAATAACTGCGTGCAGAATTTTGGGAGGGGAGGAGGGAATGTACAGTGTTAGAATTGGCCATACATAAGAAAATTATTATTATCTCAATTGATGTTTGCCTGGAACAACTACATAACAAATGTACTCTCTAATTTAGTGACACGTCACTGTTACATAGCTCACTAATCTTAGCGAAGCTGGACTACACCTCTGCATTTTCTCTCCTCTGTATATAAACTTACAGTTACTGCTTTTTTTGCCCTACTTCAGCATCGAGTTAGGAGGGTAGAAAATGGAATGTTTACTTGAATATGCTTTATCGCAGCCATGAAAATGTTCATGGATACTGACCTGAAGTGTTCTTATTAGTGTTTCTGCTTTGAGTTATTTTAGGTTTTAGGTACGTGTATGTGTAGTCAGTTCACATAAGGATTAGTGCAGCTGCCAGTTGTAGGGACAGCATGAAGTGGAGGGGGAAAATTCTTCAAAAGAATGAACTGGAGAGGAAGGTTGGCTGCAGGATGTTACATGGTTGAAGAACATTGACAGGAGCAGTAAGATCATTGCTTCACTGCCTAGAGCAGCAATTTAGTGTCTGTGTCACACACAGCCTAACTAGGAAGAACAATGTACCTGCATTGTTCTGGATTTTTTTTAATGCTCCTTTCCCTGTGATTTCTCCAGTTATGAAAGTTGCTGTTTGTTAAAGCCTTTTGTATTTGCAATACTGCTTTCATTGCTATTGGAGTTATTGAAGAGCCATATAGCAGGTGGTGTCAGTAGCTGTGGGATGCAGAGATGATGGTATTCTGCACCATGAGTGGAATGAAGTGGACTGTTGTTTAAACAATGGGTTGTGAGCAAGGAATCTGCACCTCCATTTTACAAACCTAGTAGTCTTCCTACTGATGTGCCACTACAAGTGAAAATCCTGAAGGCAGGCAGATGCAGGAGGACTCCCACCGTTATAACGTCATTCATTTAATTAGTAGTATTTTCTATAACTCAAGTGTGAGACAGGTGAAAGGTTATTTACTTAACGAGGTCAATCCAAGACCCATTTCATCTGAGATCATAAAGTGCCATTATGCTGTAGCTGTGCCACTTTGTGGCTTAATGGCTTACTTGACCTTTCCTGTCATATTATTTTTTGATGTTCTTATCAATGGAAAAGTGGCAAATCAAAATAAGTCAGTAGACCTGCGTCACTGATGTGTCATAGGTGTTGTAAACTCCCTATTGCCCAAATGAGAGTCTCTCTCTCTGCTTTTTTCCTCAATTACAGTGTTGATTGTATCTCTGGGAGTAGAAATGTAGTTCCTTTGTCCCAGTTGCAGGGGAGGGGACTGCCCTCCCTATCTGTGTCTAGGGCAGGCAGGTCAGTGCCAGCTCTTCATGGTTATGATGACTCTGCATTACCTCTTAGTTTTAAAATGCCCTACTGAAAATTTGCTAATTGTTAATGGGCTTCCACAGCAGCCTGCTGCTGAGAAAGCTGAATTCCTTGGTGGTCCTCATGCTTTGTATGCTGTTGATCTCCCTTTGCCATTGAAACATAGGCTTACTTTGTTGCATTTGTAGAATTTATGTCAGTAAGTAGTATTTTCATCATTAATAACACCATCAAATTTTGGATGCACTCTGTTTCTCAAAAAACCCACCCCACACAGGTATGATGAACAGAAGTTCCATATGCATGTGTGTGTGATTAGCATACGAGTATACTCATGTGTTCGCACACATGCACAGAAAGGCAAGCATATTGGTTATGCTGAAATTCATTAGTCCACTGATCCCTGCAGAGTTTCTCTTGACCTTACCAAGAGACTACTGTGAAGACGAGGGAGTTGGATCTTGCCTTTTAAGTTCATTACTACAAATTAAATGCTTCTACTATACTTAATTAGTATTTATCGAACACATGCTGTGTGGAGTATATTTGAAAAGGGAGGAAGACTCTCTTAAGCTTCACGTGTAGTTTCATGCATTTATTACAGTAACACTAATGCTCCATTCCATATTTCCCAAAGTGTGTGGGAAATGCTGAAGAAGGTAATGAAGTTCACTGCCATCATCTCAGCGCTGGTGATTTTCTGGACTGGTATGAATTGTTTTTTCTCTTGAAATATGGCTTATGAAAAAGGAAACGTGAGATGTCCCTTCTTTGATTTGATGTATAAAGAAAGACTAAAAGGAAGGGAAAGCTGTACACTGAAATTATATTGTTTATTGCATGATACTTTTAAAATTGTGTCATGTTACAACTGGTGTGAAGGAAGATTAGTGCTTGCTTGCTCCAGGAGAATATTGATATTGGCAATGGAGTAGAAATTCTTACTCCAGCCTTGCTGGTCTCACATGAGGCTGCCTACAGCTGGGGAGATAATGGACTTCTTTCTTTCTTCAAAGGTACATACATTTTGTTTCATTGCAAGTAATCTTATTAGGAAAAAAGAATAGTCAATGGAGCCTTTAAATTGGAGTGAGCATAATTTCTTCTGCTAACATATACATCCTCATTTCACGATTCAGACCAAGAAGAGAGCAACAGGAAAGATGTGTTAACGTGCTAAATAGCCAACACCCTATCAGTGATGCAGAGCTGTGACATTCACTTTAACCACTGAAGTTCACAGCCAATGTATGAAAGGAAATCTGGATGACACTAGTCAGCCTTTTCATAAGCTGAAATTTTCCATTCCTAGTAATGCTTAGCAGCTGCTGGCTTGGGATGATGTATGTTAGTTTTCCTACTGTACTGGTTTGTAGCGTTTGGATGCAGTATATCTGACAACTTTATTTTAAAAACCAAGCTAACAATACCAAAATCTTACAGTGGTGAAAATGCTGTGTGACTACAATTCATTCTGTTTTGCAGCATGTATTCTCTGAATTTCTTCTTGTCTGGTGACCAAGTGTGATGGAGACTTGAACTTTTCAACATGTTTGGATCATACTGATTTTCATAATAGCTGCAGTTGTTACTTGAAGTCTTTTGCTCATTGATGTTTTAGTCATTGAGCTTAATGGGCCAGAAGTTGTTAGGTAAGAACCTCTGGCAGCTTGAGCTGCGGTCTGAATGGGTGGTGTGGTTCCCTATAGGCCTCCCTGGGCACTAAGTGTTGGCTGCAACTTACTGAGAGGGCTCCAAGTTCACCCCTGGGCCATCACTGGCTTTAGGAAAAGTTTTAAGTGACTTTCTTTGAAGGCAGAGCCCAAAGTATCCTATTTTTTAATTCTGTGTTTATCATTATAAATATATTCTTTTCCACAACTTAAAAATGTATTTAATGTGTGGAGTAAGTCGGAAGTGACTGGCATGGGTTGCATGGAGGGGCGGTGAATGAGACATTCAAGGAGACATTCAAGGCCAAACTAATGTAATTCTGGGCAACCTGGTCTAGTTGAAGGTGTCCCTGCTCATTGTAGAGGGGTCGAACTAGGTGAGCTTTGAAGGTCCCTTCCAACACAAACTATTCAGTGCTTCTATGGATGGCCTCCATTGTGAAGGATTAGTAGTTCATTATTGGGAAAACCAAACTGGTTTCTTACTACTTTGTTTACAGTGCATGAGCATCTGATTATAGCTGATAGCCAAAAGATGTAAATCAGAGTACTCCATCTCTTAGGAAGTTGGTAGTTTTATAGTTGCATAGCAAGCTTGTGACTACCTCCTCCCCAACTCTCTGTGAAGTTTGTTATCTGTTTATCTGCTGCCCTTAGGGACTGTGTGTTGCTATTCTAAAGGTGACACTGATTCTGGAGCAAGTTTTTTTTAATCTTTAATTCTTTGCCATCTTCTATATTTACCTCTTAACAATGCTGGTTATGTGTGGTTCCACATAACTAAAAATAGATTACAACAGAATCTCACTGAAGGAAGACCTAAAATATACTATGCAGAGAAAATGTGAAATAAGAGCCAACTTGGACAAACAATTTTTAGTCTTAAGTGTTTTTCTAATAATTTTTTAAAATACTTTTGAAATTATCTCACTTTGCATATGTTAATATATTTCTGAAAGCACCTTTTTCATCTCTCTCTCCTCTAACAATAGGAAATAGCAATACAAATCTAGTTTGAGTGAAATTCTGTGTTTTTTTCCAAATAAGGTTAGATTTTTTTCTGGTTGAGATTTTTTGGGATCTCTGCCAAAAGATTCCTACCTCAGCTTGGTGGGTAGGTTTTTTTCTTTCTTTATAGTCTCTATAAACCATGATGCCAGGATTATGAAACATGTTCTGAAGATAGATGCAGACACTTAAGTAGTATCTGTGTAAAAGGCAAGTAAGCAACACTTTTTTTACTCCTTGTCTGACATTTACACATGGCTCTGTTGTCTCTCTTCAGACTGTCGCATCAGATGTGCTGTTCTCTTATACTCTTTCTGCCATTTGACGTTTTAAAGTAGTTTATATTCTGTTCTAACAAGAACAAGCTGTTTGTATAAGTACCCTTTAGTTTTACATAGTCAAATATGGTACAAATATTGTGTGCAATTGAGTAAGTTCTTATTCCTTTTGTGGTTTTCATTAAACTTAATTTTTGCCTCTTCTGAACAAAATATTCATAACTCCCTTTTTCTGTAGAAGTAGAAATGACACGTTTAAGCAATGGCACATTTAAACAGTATTATTTTAGTAGATAGAATCATAGAATGGCTTGGGTTAGAAGGGACCTTCCCCCTGCCATGGGTAGGGATGCCTCACACCAGACATTGTCACTCAAGGCTCTGTCCAACCTGGCACTGAACGCTGCTAGGGATGGACCAGTCACCTCTTCTTCGGGCAGCCTGTTCCAGTGCCTCACCACCCTCACAGTAAAGAACTTCTTCCTTATATCTAACCTGAACTTCCTCAGTTTAGTTTAAACCCATTACCCCTTGTCCTAATGCTACACTCCCTGATGAGGAGTCCCTCTCCGGCATCCTTGTAGGCCCCCTACAGATATTAGAAGGCTGCTATGATGGTCAGATATTCATATGGTACTCACACATACATGTTGACAGAGAATGCAGAGGTAAGAACAGAAAGCAGAAATGACTGCCCTTCTAACTTCATTCAGTGACAGACTTAGTTTTTATACGTTGCCTAGGATGAAGATAATGGTTCTGAGCCTGGTTGGAGGCTTGCAGAATGGCCCCAAGGTTTGCTCTCCAGTGTTACATGTGAGATGCATGGGTAGCTGGAGCTGTACTTTACTGATGAGTCCTCAAGAGGCTAGAGGTTGTTATGGTGCACTTCAGACCTCTTGAGACTTCTAAGGTGGTCCTCTCTTGAGGACCTCAAGGAGGCCAAAGGCACGAGCAGCTGATGCAACTTTGCAGAATGACTTTCCCCATCGGTTACTGGACATGCCTCCTTGTAAACAAATACCTGCCTACATGCCTCTATTTTGTGTCCATTGCATAAAGTCTCCTGAATGTTTGAAAGAGAAGGATCTAGCTCTGGCTTCCTGTGACCCAGGTTAGAAGAGTGTCAGTTGTTCCTTGCTGAGCAGAGAGAGTGCTTTTGTTCACAGGATTCATTTTATGGCATGTCAGTTTATGACATGTCAGGAAATCTATAAAAGGTCTCCTAATGAAAAGAAAGCACTGGAGAAATTTTCCAATTCATGTGGACAAATAGTAGAGAGTTCATTTAATATGAGTAGACCCCAATTTGGCTGAAAGACAAAGAAAAGCCATGGGAAAATCTAATTGAACTATTTTTGATAGTATTGGCTGCAGTGTCTTGCAATTGAGTAATGAAGTTTTTAGGGGTTAACGCCTGCGATGCTGAAGTCTAAAGTCGAAAGCAGGATTTTGTTGGTCACCACACACTCTTTACTGGTGATGTGTGCCTATGAGCTCTTCAAACCATGTGCAGCTCTCAAGAGTGATGCTTGTTGTCTGTGAAGGCACAGGGATGTGGAGTGGTTCCTGCGACCTCGTTGGAACACCCAGTTACTTGGCCAGCTCTACTGATGGATGATTTCATCACAGTTACTGGGTTATAACTTACTGTTACAAGTAACCCGGTTACTTGGCCAGCTCTACTGGTGGATAATTTCTTCAGGAGCCTAACCTGATAGAAATAGAGAACTCTCTCTGGGGTAGTTAAAGCAGTCATTAATATTTAATGGGATTCTGTTGGACAGTATTTTCAGATTGATGTTTTGGCTGTTTCTTTTTTTTTCTTTTTTTTCCCCAAAACCCCCCTTTTACTGCATTTACTTGTAACAATTTTTGATATAGCAAGTGCTACTTACATCTTTATGGGAAAGTGAGGGATGGTTTATTCTGAGCAACCTGATTTGGACTTTGCCCCTGATCAGGTGTTCTTTCCAGCGCTGGGGATGGAGCAGGGACCTTTACAGAACAGTTTTGATGCTTACAGTGAAGAGTTTGACCTGCTGCTTCTTTCTTCATATAAAGACTTGGCTGTTAACAACCACCATGGCTGCTGATGGTTTGGGCAACATGTTTTGTATTTCACTGAGCTGACAAGAGGTAAAACCATTTCATCTGTATCAAAAGCAAGACCTGCAGGCTGGTATCCTGAGACTGGAAGCTTACCTCCCGCCTGTCAAACCTGTAAACATGCAACATAAGTTGTCAAAATAGACAATGAATGACCAGATGGTAAAGTGCTCTTGCTTGCTTCCTTTGAAACTCTGTGGTCTGTAGCCTTGTCTCCTTTACTTGCTGATCTCTTTGCTGCTGTGGAATGTGCCTGCAGGGTTATGGACTAAGGCAGTGGTGCACCATGGTGTGAGCCTGGTCTAGGAGCGCAGAAACCCCTCTATTCCCAGGTAGGAAAATGTAACTCCAGCTATTGCCCATAATAGTACAGGTAATAATGTACAATATAGTGCTGTGAAAGGAAGGAGGGCAGAGCCTGGAGTCAGGATTTGTCTGTAAAACTTTATATGGCAAGACATCATACAGTTGAAGGGTGTGACTCATGTATCTCATGTTTTCATGGCTGGAGCATCTGTGCTTTGCTGTAAAGGAAGCTGATGTCCAGATGTAAACCAAGGGGGAAATGAGCTGAGTTAATGATTAACTGTTAAGATGCAAACAATCAAGATACACTGAGTAAAAGTGAAAATTAATTTATGATGTTAGTTCTGTTTGCTGTGCTTGGTTCATCATAAAGCAAGTTTGTGCTTTGCCTGTTTTACTGACAGGATTGCTGCCTGCAGAGAGTTCCAGTAAGCTCTGATAATGTCTACACCATTTACTGTGCTCAACATCTACAACTTCTTTTTCATGTGCCTTCAAAATATGAGCCGCTCCAACTTCTATTTTTAACTCTCCTAAGTGAAACGAGATTAGACATGAAGTGGTGGCTGCAACAGTAAGTCATTTTCCCACAATGATTGTAGGAACCTGATAAACACAGTTCTCAGTTATTGTATTGTGAGAGAACAGAGGAGCAGAAAAAGAGGCTGACCACGTGGTTTCTTCAGGTCATGTCACCAATTCCGGGACTGTCACTGTGTCTATCTCCTCTCTTCCTGCTTTAACTCCCTCTCTTGAATTTCCTTTTAATTTTTTAGTTTACCATCTGGTATTTATTCTGTCCTATCTGGATTTCTCTCTGCCTTTTATTTTCCTCTCTGTCTTTAGCAATACTGTACTAAATGGCTTCCATCTGTTGAGAGTTCTTATTTCTGAATCCAGTTCCTTCAGGAGGACTGAAGAAGAAACCATTTTATCCTGCATATCACCTGCAGGATTCATTTGTTCTCCAAGAATGCCTCGGCCAAAGGGAGTTCAGGGAGCACATGTGTTTGCACATTTGTTTTGGAAAAGGTTGAACCTCTCAGACTTGTCTGTGACACAGCTACATGTTTAAGAACTACTGGAAATGAGACACTTCTTTGCCTCCATCCCAAGTGGCAAAATGCTTTCTGAACCATAGCAAAGAATTTGACTCAAGTAGGGAGAAAACTGACAGCAAAGCTTGGGGTTTTTTTCTGTACTTCAGTTGAATACAGGCCAGGATGGACAATTGGTATTTGTATTTTTAATATAAATATATTTTTAATTTTCTATTTGACCCTTGAAGTTGCAAGCATATTTGTTATTAATAGAACATTTCTTTGTTTTTTCAGTTCCTTGTTTAATCTCCCTTTAGCCTGTCCAGCAGCTATCTGTGCTCTCCAAGAAGCATTTTCCATGGCCTTTTTTCTTGTACATCTCTTCCTCTTTCTATTTTAAATAATTTAAGTAGTTTGGAAACTATTATACAAGAATGGGGGGGGGAGGTATAGTGGGTTTTTTTTATGTTTACTGCTTAAAATCCAAGCTTTTAGTGTTTGTTTACAGTCTGAGTGTGCAGTCATTGTTCAGAAATCTAGCTATGACTAATGTTCTTAGTGGGTGGGCTCCTTCTGTCTTTTGAGGTTTTATTCCTAAATATTTCTTTATTCTTGTTCTGGTACAAAGCCTAGACAGAGTCTTTAGGACAAGTTCTTGGGGGTGTTGGTCAATGAGAAACTGAACATGAGCCAACAGTGTGCACTCACAGCCCAGAAAGCCAACTGTATCCTGGGCTGCTTCAAAATGAGCATGACCAGCAGGTCGAGGGAGGTGGTTCTGCCCCTCTCTTCTGCTCTCCTGAGACCTCACTTGGAGTACTGTGTACAGTTCTGGTGTCCTCAACATAAGAAGGACAAGGAACTGTTGGAACAAGTCCAGAGAGGGCCACGAGGATGATCATGGGACTGGAGCACCTCCCGTATGAAGATAGGATGAGAAAGTTGGGGCTGTTCAGCC
>JAOEHX010054774.1:0-43303 GCA_025448015.1 Bolborhynchus lineola
GAAGAAATTCTTTACTGTAAGGGTGGTGAGGCACTGGAATGGGTTGCCCAGGGAAGCTGTGAATGTTCCATCCCTGGTGGTTGTTCAAGGCCAGGTTGGACAGAGCCTTGGGTGACATAGTTCAGTGTGAGGTATCCCTGCTCATGGCAGGGGGTTGCAACTAGATGATCTTAAGGTCCTTTCCAACTCTTAACTATTCTATGATTCTATGATTCTATATACATATACTTATACATGTTAAATATATCCCTCGGGTGCAGTGAAAATTTAAAGTATAATACAACACTCACATCAGCTTTCTCAGGACTCCTCAGTAGACTGTCAGTGATCAGAAGTAACAGCCCAGGTATATGATCCCTCTATTTCATAAACCTGAGAGTTTATGGGCTCTGAGATACTGGTCACATCCTTCTGTGGTCCAGGAGAGCTCAAAGGATCTCTCTCTTGGGACCACTGTTTATAGGGTCATAAGATGGCTGGCTTTAGTCATCAATTTTCATCCTGGCCTCCATTATATGTTGGTTTCACCAGTTGCACAACAGTTATGTTCCAGTTTGCCAAGGAATGACTGATAATTCTAAAAGAGCTCCTGGTACAATCAGGGAGTACCCAACCTTTCTCATATCTGTGTGCCACTCCTTACCTTTGCTGTGCAACCAGGGAGTGCCCAGCCATCCAACTCCTTGCACCTGTGCAAAGGTTGGGGCCTAACGGGAATGCCTGGGGAAGCAGAGGGGTCCAGGAGAGGAGTGGGGGGAAAGTACCACCACAGACATGGACATGCATTTAAAACAGCAACATGGCTGCATGCATATGTGTTTGGGAACAGGCACTCATCTTCTGCAGACATGGTGAGGATGTTGCAAAGCAATTGGCAGGGACTGGCAGAGCCAGAAGGGAGCCAAAGCTCTTGAAAAAGCAAATCCAAATGCCTCTCCTTTCTTTCTTTTCCCCACTAATTACTTTAATGATTGTCAAATCTATCTCAGTGTTCCCACTTGGACTTCATTTCTTTCAGGCCACTCATGTGGCAGTAAATAACTGTGGATGATCAAGAAACAGAAGTTGTGGCCTCATAAGCACTGCATGAAATGAGGTAAATCTGTCAGAAAAGGGAAACTGTGGGCGTTTCTGGAATAATTTTTCCTGGGACAATGTTCTTTGTCCTCAGGACAGCTGTGCTGAAGCACGCACTTGGCTTGATGTAGGTGGCCTCCATGCTTTTGTGCTGAGCTTTCCTTTTCTGGGCTGCTCCAGCCACGCAGCCTCAGCCACGTTTTTCTTCCTGCATAAAATCATGCGTTCATTTTTTTACTCAACTTTTTCCTGATTTTACTACCATAGGTTAAACTGTATAGGTGATATCATGGAGATCTTAATTCCCAAAGTCTGATCAGGACAACCAGCCTCTGCTGTAATATATTAAAAAGTAAATAAATTACTGCAGCATCAAATCCTTCCTACCAAGGTAAGCCTGGAAGCATTTATCTTCTTTACAGAAAGAGTATGAGGGGTATTACTTCCCTGCCTGCTCCATAGCTGTAACTAATCCTTTTAACTGAAAGACTGCATTGTTTTGTAAATTAGAAAATTAATTTTAAAATATTTGCTTGCTGTTGAGGATTTAGATGAGATTATGCCAACACTTCAGCTAAGCAGCTCCAGTCTTAAATCTTGGCCCTCCTCACTCATAAAAACCTCTTTTCAGCTCCTGCCCAGTCTTAATTACACCTGCTGCTGACTTCTGGGTATGCTCCTTAGGGGCTCTTTTCCTTATAAGTTTCTCCATTGGCATGTTTCCCATAGAAATTATTATGCATTACCCCTTTCCTTGTCTTTGAACCCCTTTTATTAAGCAGATTTAGGTAATAACCTCATTGATATTTCTTTTTGCATTCACCAACCCCTGACAACACATGGGTCAGGCTAACAGAAGGATAATTTTGCATGGAGCTTGGTGGGAAACATCCATGCTTACATGGCACCCCACACCCTGTGAGGCTCGGGGGGGGATATGCCTCCATCCTCCTTTGTTGTGACCCAAAAGGAGTCATTTAGGACAACCTCCATGCCCTTGGGACCAAAGACCAAGTTCACGATACCCTTGTACTCAAGGTGAAACACCACAAACCAACCAGTTTTATGATTTATTAACACAAGGCATATGGTTAGATATAACTCAATAATGATTACTTTAACTGGATCAGTAAGTTCCATCCCACACACTTTTACTTAGATCTAGTCAATATTCAATGGAAAAGACATGAGAGAAAAAGAGAGAAAGGGAGAGAAAGAGAGAGAGAGAAGTATCACCACCTGTGGATCCAGAGACGTCTCACTGATCCCTTAACCCAGGGTGTCGCTGGTGGCGGGAGCTCACCCTCTGACCTGAGCCCTGAACATCTTTGTTCATATTCTTTTGGGGTGTCATCCATAATTTGCATACAAAGTGTAGAGAGGTGTGACTATGATAATGATGGGCATAGTTGAGTGAGCACATGCACAGTTCCAAAGCTGGGGTTTCCCGAGGGTCCTCGAGGTGGATAGACCTCAGGGTAGTTGTTGTTCCTTATATTGTGGTGTCTGCTTTTGGGCTCCATCCTGAGTCAACTCTTCCTTGACTCATCCCTTCACATTCCTGTGGGAGCTTATCAGCTTCAACTGAAAGGGTAAAAACAAATCTATCTACATAGTATCAAAAGACAACACCCTTACTGTTTTGTTTATGCTCAAGGCCTCCCATGGTCAAATGCAAATAGTGCCTGAGAGATGCAGTTTCCTGTCTCTGGTTCACACTATGGATGTAAGCGGTTTTTGACACAAGCTCAATGTCCAGGTTCTCACATCCTGAAAGCCCCAGGGATGGCCCCTGCAGCTGGCAGCCATCATAGAGCCATACAGCCATGGTGGCCTCACACACTCCCTCAAGTCTTGAGTGCCAATGCCAGCCTTAGAACCTTGAGTGCCGGCTAACATCCTGACATCATGGCATGACCTGCCCAAGCTCCCCTGGCTGCTGCCTGCAAGTGGATTTGAACCTATTCTGAAGCTGAAGATCCTGTATTGAATCTCAACAGCCCTGTGAGATGTGACACTGCCTAATCATGCACAGAGCAGTTGAACACTTCAACAATAGGAGGCTTCAGATAGCTGGTCTTCTACTTCCAGAGAAAATTTAAGTTAACAGAAATTAGGGATGCCTGAGTCGCCAGTAGAGAAAAATAATCAATTCTTATCCACCTCCCTCTAGGTACATTGGGCCCTAATACTTTTGCATATTAACTGATAAATACAGAAACACATGCCGCATTTTCGTTTTGTGATTCAAACACTTCTTCAGCAAAAGAAAGGTGCTGAAATGGCTGCTGAGGTCAATTCAAATTACGCATCACCTTTACACTGCAGTATACTCATTCTCTCTCCTTTGCCTTAATGAGAAGTTGGGATGCTCAAAAATACTATTTGCAAACTGGGCCCCATCCCCTCCAACTGAAAAATGACACCAAACATCTGTCAATCTCCTGAACCTGTGTGTTATTAGATCTATGGCTTAAGTCTTAGAGGATACTGAAGTTCTTCCAGTCAAACCTCACTGCCTCTTCTGCAGAGTGCGTCTAACAGCTGCTAAATAGGACAGAGCATTGCTACCAGAACAGGTTTTTGCTCATCTCTGATGTCACGGAGGACCAGCCTCAAACTCCTGTGTCCTCTGAGCACTGCAAGACCAAAGCCAGCTGTCATTTGACAAAGCTTGTGCTCTTCCTGAAGCATATGCCCATTGTCATGGCTTCTGCAAGAATTAGGCATTTCTCCTCAAGCCTTGAAGTGGATTAAATATGAACTGGCCACTGCATTGTGCTGCAGAGAAATGAAGTCAGTCCCAACACAAAGAAGAAGCTGCAGGACATTTGGCTACAGTGGATGTTCCCCCACCAACACTTTACAAACTCCTCTCCTACTGATTGTAGGAGGGTGCCCAGCACCTTACAGCATCAGCCAATGTTGAGGTTCTCCTGCACCCATCTACACCAAGCAAAGCAGAGACGAAACCCATGCTTCTTACAAACAGGTTTATTTGCATTTTGACTGGAGCACAGATTCTAAATACAGATTTCTTCTGCACAACAGTACAAGAGCCAGTGCAAAATATGCTTTTTTCTTTATTCATGTACAAAAAAAACCCAAAACCCAACAAATGAAATGACAGAGTGTGGCAGTATTTACTCACAACTGGTAAGCCTCAACCTCCAACCAAACCACCTCCACTAGCCCTTGCCATCATGCCAACTTCATGGTCAGCATCACCTGTTTCTGGCTGCATTGTCAGTGAAGAGATGTAATTCCCCTAGCCCTTTGAAAGATAAACATTCACCCCAAGCAAACTGGGGACAACAGCAGGCTACTTTAAAAAGTTGGACACACCAGCTGCCCATCAATGCATCCCCCCCCAGGGAAGAGAAGAATTTGAAGAAATGGCAAAAAAAACCCAAACAACCCCAAAACAAATCAAAACAAAACAAAAGGTATACATCAGAAATGCACAAAAAATCAGGCACCAGCTTAACCCATTTGTTGAAGAGAGACAAGGATGTTAAGACACACCTCCAGTCTGCCTTCTTATATTCACCCACAATAGTGATGATGAAGGTCAAACACTCCTCACTTTAAGTATCCTGTGCTGTCAAACAGATTACAATCTCAAGAAAATATTTCTATTAGAGGCATAAAGTTAAACCGCTTCATGACTGGAGGAGAAAGAGAAGCTACAGCCTGAATATAAGCATTTCTTTGAAAACAGTCAAAATCAAAACCAGACACAGACAAAAAAACACCTGCCCCAGTCACCCACCAAATGACTGTTAGAATTACAGCCAATGCTTAAGCAACACAACATCGAGCTAGGAAAGTTATCGTATGGTTGTTCTGCTTAGGGAGCAGTTCTCACTAGTTTACAAAGCATTGGGCAATCTATTTCTTTTACCCTAATTTTCAGAAGCTGCAATATAGAACTGCAGTGTTAGTGCAGGAATACGTCTATCTTCACCAAGGCCTGGGATTTATATTGCAGAAATTTATCAAATTTGCATCACATCAAGTGTACCATGTCCATACCACTTAAAGTCATTATTACAGACTTTTAGGTATGTACCCAAGGAATGGCTGGGTTTCAAAGCTTGATCAACCAGAGTCTTTTACATTGAACTGCAATTAAACAGAGTACCAGTTAAAGCTGAAGACCACAAGTACTCAGCAGATATATGTGTTGATACAGTATGTATGTGTGTATATATATATAGATATATATGCATAAATGTGTATATGTTACATTATAAGAAGAGTCCCATTCAGGACTTCTCAACTGCAAAACTCCTTTTACCAACTCCAAGTCTTGAAACTTCAGCCCTTTAAATTTCACACCGAAACAATGAGAACTCTCATACTTTCCAGAATGAATTATTATTTCAATTTTAGCCAATCTACCAAGCAGGGCCAGCTGAAAAAACAGCAGTTTTCATTTTAATAACACCAGTCCTGCCACCTCAGGCAGATTATTTGCCCTGCAGTTGTGTATCATGGGCATTTCCATGAGTTCTCAGACCATCACCAGTCATACTAACTGACTTGTACCAATTTACTCAGTTGTCAGAGAAAATGCCACAGGTATGTTTGCTCAGCCTGGAGAAAAGAAGCCTCAGGAAAGACCTTGTAGCAATCTTCCAATACCGAAAGGGGGCTTACAAGAAAGCTAGAGAGGAGCTTTTTACAAGGACATGTAGTGAGAAAATTTAGATTAGACATTAGGAAAAGAATTCTTCACTGTGAGGGTGGTAAGATACTGGAACAGGTTGCCCAGAAAAGTCATGGATGCCCCATCCCTGGAAGTGTTCAAGGACAGGCTGGATGCATCCTTGAGCAACCTGGTCTAGTGGGAGGTGTCCCTGCCCATGGAAGGGGAGTTGGAACAAGGTGAGCTTTTAGGTCCTTTCCAACCGAAACCACTCTGTGATTATGCAATTCTACAATTTATGAAATAATTTCAACTAGCCAGTACAGATCTGATAAAACCTCAGGTTTATACTTTGCGGTACTGGCTGAAGTCATAATTGGTTTTAATCATGTTAATGGTTCTTCCTTTTAATCCCTTGAAAGCCCACTTCTACCAATTGTGGCTGTCATCATACAGATAACCTCAGAGCTGGACAGTCTGAGATACAAAGTTATTCACTGTAATCCTAAACTCCAACTTTATACAGGTCTGATGTATGAAATTCACACATGGAGCAGAAAAGTCTTATTTAAATCACTTTGAGCAAGTATTACTTTTAAAAAAAGAAACAGGAGCAACAACAAGAAGCAAAGCAAGAATAAATGTAACAGGCACTTAAGAGCAAAGTAAAGGCAAAACCCTTTTGGATATTTAAATGTGGGGGAGCCACTCATCTCCCTTGCCTTTAGCTTATCTACAATTTACACATCTAGCACAGACTAATAATTTGTGCTTCCTCCAGTCTCAAGGAGAGAAAAGCTGCCTTCTAGAGGCTGTCACATCCTCAAATAGGGCAAATGAGTCTCTCCAGGGATGACAGACCCTCTGTAACCATGGAGAAAGTCTAAGATTACCTGCACTTACACAGGTGAGACAAGTCTCTCTCACACCTCACAAAAGCCACTAAAATAAAATCTGAAGGCTTTGCTTGGATCCTGCACAGATAAACTTACCAGCTTCAAGAGGTAAACAAGGGCAAAGGGTGAAACATGTTTCCCTAACTCCTAGAGATGAATCCCAGTCTACACCTTCCTCAGTGGGGGAACCAGAGGGGAAGGTGCTGATCTCCTCTCTCTGGTGACCAGTGATAGGACATGAGGGAATGCAAAGAAGCTGCATCAGGGCAAGTTCAGACTGGACATTAGGAAAAGGCTCTTCACCAAGATGGTGGTTGGTCACTGGAACAGGCTCCCAAGGGAAGTGGTCAGCCTATCAAAATTCAAGGAGCATCTGTACAATGCTCTTAGTCATATTGTTTAGTTTTAGGTAGTCCTGCAAGGAGCAGGGAGTTGGATGCAATGATCCGTATGGGTCCTTTCTGACTCAAGATGTTTCATGATTCCAAGTTGAAGCAACTAAACATTGTCCTAGACACCAAACTAGCTGTGCTGTGTCTTCATGGAAGTGTATCTTCCTTGACCACTATCGTCTAAATTTCTGCTGTGACTACAGAAGTTCAAAAAGGACTAGAGCTACTCTGTCATGTAAGCACAGGTCTTACACACACATTAAAGTCAGACAGCTTTACAAATGAGCTAATATAGATAAAACAGTAGAGCCCGCATAGGACAATATTTATAATCGATGGGATGGTTTACTCTGTTACACCTTCTTACAGCATAGAGAGAACAAGATATATTGTCAAATTCACCCTCATATCAGTATAAAATTACCTTTAAAAATCTAAATATAAAAAGGCCATATTGGAGAGTTATTTTTGTTTAAAATTAACCAAGCAAGTGCCACTGTAACTCTATGAGGACTGCTGCATATAATTCCTTCTGGCAACATTTTTTTAAATAATCAAGAACAAATTATATCTTTTTTTAATAGGCAAATAGTTCTCAGTCCCTACCTCTGGAAGCAAGGCTACCTCTATTCCTTCTTCACACTGCTATATGTTGGTATTGCTGCATTCCCACATAACAGGACTAGCACATATAAGTGCATACAGTACAGGCTACACTCCTGGCGACCCCAAGGTCTTTTTTAAGCCTTTCTTATCTGGTCAGATTCACCTCCCTCAGCTGCTGTCAACAATAGCCATGCCATGTATTAGACCAGCATTACAAAGCAGGATGAAAAAGCACAGCCAACATACATATTCCAAAGCATTTTCCACAAAATAAATCAATGAGCTCCTGGTACACTGGGGCATGTTGGTCCCAACTACACATGAAAACAGCTGGAATTTATTCCCTGTTTTGGAAGACACTTGGAATTGTGCGGCCACAACCTGCATGCTTCAGTGCCCAGGCCCAGGAGCCCTTCAGCTGCCTCCCTCCACACACACGGCAGTGAAGAGCAGGCTGCAAAGCTACAGAGGTGACACAGCGACCTAGAAAGAGTTGACAATGATGTGGCATCACCTTCCTCTCAAAAAGATGGCGTTTCCCATCCTCCAAAAAGGCATTTCTTCCCTCAAAGCTCTCCCCAGTCTCATTGTCTGATCTCCTTTCGCTGTCAGGAGAACACTTACAAACTCCTCACCCGTGCAACCTGGTCCTCAACGAAGAAACCCAAGCTTCTTCACTTCAGCGGGAGGGAATTGCCATGGCCCAAAGCCTAGGCATCTTTTTTTGGAGAAACACTACAATTCATGGAGCATCCAGGACAGCCAAGCAAGATCGTGCCTAAGTAGGCTCTGTTATTCAATTAGCTGAGTTGGCTGAAGGTTTTCCCATTGTAACATGATTTTTCTATTCCAGTATTATTTTTGGTGTAAAAAAAAATAATAAAAAAACTTCAGTGGAGATGGGCGGGGTTTTTTGCGCAAAACTCAGTGCTTTTAATGAAAAAAAGGTTGCTTTTCTCAATATTTTGCTGTTTATTTCTGTTGGGAAAGCTTGAAACACATCATTTTTGTCAGAAAAATATCAGTCCGTGTTTGTCAGAATTCCTCCAGTGTCAGCTGGGAGCTGTAATTCATGGGCTCCATGTCCCACTCTTTCCCATAAGGCTGGGCTCCTGGGCACCCCTCCAGCCTTCATGACGCATTCCCCCTTTGACTAACCCATGGTAAGAGCATCATGGGATCTGTAACCCAGCCAAAGAGCTGGACCCCAAGGGAGTCACAACGCACAAGGCACTTGAATGGTAATTTCTGAGGTCTGCAACAGTAGCTGTAACTGATGCTGCTTTAAGGGCCAAATGGATTTAATTAAATGTTTCCATTTCACAAGGCATTTTCCAGCTGACAATTTCTCTTTTTTTTTTGAAAAATTTCTGTTCCAGGAAACTTCTTGGTATTTCAGCTCTCCGTCTCAATTCGGGATGAAATTAAACGTTCAAGTATCAAAAATTCAATGCTATTTGGACATTCGGTTTGGTAAACAGCCTTATTAATTAGGTACCAAAAGTAAAATTACTCCATCTATGCAAGAAGGGTGTGATCCAGTTTGCCTTTGACATCAATGGAAGCCACTTTTTAGACTTAGTGGAGCTTGGATGGAATCCCAAACGTCCAAGGAAGGGTGGAGTTGACCACAGTTGCACATATTGAAAATGGGAGTCAAGAGTGAAACAGCAGAAATACAAGCAGCAATTAAGATAATCTGCTACCTGGACTCCATCAAAACTCAGGTTGACTTACTTTAGTGAGTAACAGAAGGAAAAAATCATTAAGATCATAAAACCTAATTCCCAGTTACAGTAAAGATAGCAATTAATCAACAATTTTTAGAGCAGAATAAATCTATAGTATGTATGTGCCATGAACTCTATAACTTCCAACATTCAAAACATTTCCTCAGAAACCCTTCATATACTCCATTCAGGGAGACTAATCTAAAGCTAAAGATATAATATGGTACTGAACTACTTGCCACAGGTTGCCTGTCACCCCTTTAACCCTGCAGAATTGTTCTGCTGGACAGGTGTTACAGAAGCTCTGTCAGGGGGGACCAAGGTCTCTGAACTTTGATTACATCTACAGGTGAAGAATAGCTAAGAGTGCACTTCCAGGGCTGACATTCTGGGTAAGGACTGGACACCAAACCCATTCTCTGCATTGCTCAATTTGGCTTTGGATGTAGCCCCAGACCTTCCACCTCAAAGAGTAAAAGAGAAGCCCCAGGGAATCTATGTCGATCAGCAACAGGGTGTGTGTTGAAAGCAAGAGAGCACTCGGAAGAGAAAATAAATCAATTCACCCAACCACGAGGGGTCTAGAGAACTGGGTTTTGTTTATCTTTCATTTCCCTTTAGTACTAGGCAGATGTTTCTAAGTAATAAGCAGAAACCTCAACAATTTTTAAGATGGAAGAGGAAGGGAGGGAGGAAGAAACGTGTACAAGTTTTGAGGATGTTCTCAGCTCCAGATTATTTAAAAAAAAAAAAATTTAAAAAAACCCCCACCAAACAAAAAACTAAACCACACACCACCAGAAATGTATATCTGTAATAGCAGAATTTTCCTTAAGCTGTTTGGTAATTCTTAGTTCACAGGAGCATTTTCTCCAGAAGGGTCTTCGTGTTTCCAGTCTAGGTTGTAGAAATCTCAGTGAGGCACTAAATTTTAGGCTGTTAAAAGTCTCTCTGTGCAGCACGGTCATTTTAAAATGATGTGGTAGCCATCATTGCTTTCAGCTGTAACAAAGAAATGCAAAGCATTTTTCATTGCTTTCGAAAAACAGCACAGAACTCCAGATTTCTTCTTAGGTAGTTTGCAATAGTTTGCAGTCTTGTTCTACAACCCACTCATGAAAATCAATACTGAACATTTAGGTCAAAGCATTTACATTAAAAAATATAACATACTTACAGTCATCTTTCACCATTTTACTAGAGGGCTTTCTGCTCATTTATGTCAGTGTTATCAATGGATTTATGAAAGTTTTATAAGTGTAACTGAAGAAAACAGATTCATCAGTCTATCACAGTATAAACTGATGCAGTACCTTTCCTTACACTAAATTAGATTACTCATCTTTTCAGGGTAAAAGCACCAAGTTTGTGATAACGTTTAGTGCAATCAAAAGGAGAATTTATCTTTAGAGGCACGTGTAATAGCAATAGCAATACATACCTTTTAATGTGCTGATAACAAAACAAGATTCATCTTGGAAGTTTTGTACCATCTGAAGGGCAGAAGAAAAAAAAGCCAACAGAAGAGCAATTACATTCAAGTTTCCTTCAGTGCCAGTATAGACTTTAGAGGAGAGGTATCAAACAACATTTGGTTTCCAGTCCTAGAGAGTTCTAAGTAACCCTGCCCATAAGATTACTAAAGTACATGACTGATAAATTAAGATCCTTGCAGCTGCTAATGTGCTTAAGAGAAGCACATAATAAAGTGCTTGCCTGGAACTGATCTAGCCTGTTCAGCATTTTACCATCCTCTTTGCAGTTCTTGATCCTTTAAGTTCTTACACCACTTCAGTTAGTCTATTTAGGACCATGCCCTTAATTGACTTCAGTGGAGCCACACTAGTTTAGGCTGGATGAAGACAGTCCGTCTCCTAAAATCTCCTAAAATACACATACAGCTGAATGATGAAGCTCAGTTGAGCTCACATTAGCACCTGAAATACTACCTACAGGTAGATCAGACCTAAGAAATGGACTCCTTGTTGAATAAAGGCAAAATGTCACTGAAAAGCCATCTCGGCAGCACATTTTTACTAGACATTAGTCAAAATGTGCTTGCAGGAATCATTCACCTGTTTGTATTTTGTTGAGGCACAGGAATCTTAATGAAACTGCTATGAGAGGCAAGGCAGATCATGGGAAGCAAGATAAGTATCTAAAGCCATTTGAGTTAGTCACGATAAAACTAGATTTTCAGAACACGTGCAGGTTCTAATAAGGCCCCTAACTAACAAGGTAAGTTAAAAGAGTCAGCTAGCTTCAGATCCAAACTGAAACGCACAGTGAAGCTTCATCTTTAGTCAATGCACTCTCTCACCTTAGAGGGGTTGTATGGAACAGAGGAGATAAATTACTTCCAGGGGTGTCTCAGACAGTTGAAGCAGATGCTGGACACCTAACTTTGGAGGGGAGACGACCAGAACAATTCTGATCAGCTCAGAAAATACAGCTTTAAGCAAAAGCCTTTTCTTAACTATTGAATACTATTCAAGTAAAGCACTTTCCAATGCAAGTTCTCACGCCAAATATTCTTTTCAAATTAGACTAACCTCCCTACTCTATTTGGGGTTTAACAATCACCCCCTGTTCTTGCAATCAAACTTCACTGGCCAGGCTGTGCCTAATGATGCATGAAGTACATTCACAGAGCGCCTCACTCTTTGCACTATAGTACTAGAACACGAAAAAAATATTTAAAAAAGCAATAGACATTGTTAATAATTTACTTAAATACTTAAAGCCTTATATCCAAGCTGGTTCAGGCAATTCCCCTACCAAGAGTTGCCTCCAAGCACTTTACATCCATAAAGCATCAGGGTTTCAGATTTAATCAGGCTGAAACAGCAAGGAGACTTTAGGAATAAGCATTACAGCCTTCGATTTAGGCTCCAGTTGAGACCTACGCTCTGCTTCATTTGTTTTAACAGTGTTTCTTATACATGAAGCTCCTTAAGTGATTCTGGTGCATGAATGAGTAAGTAATTTAGTGGGGAGGAAAGAGGAAGAAGGGCAACTCACTATTAACCTGCAAGTTAATGGATTTGACTAAATTAAGCTGTCATATAATGGGACACAAACAGCTAGCAGAGGTCCATTAAATCATAGTGTGCACTTACATAGCACTGACTCTGACCCAGTGGCTGTAATCACTGGTCAAGATGGAAGACTAACTGCCCTACAGATTTTCAAACCTGCCTTCTTGAGGAAATAAGAATGAAATAGAAATTAAATTTCCTATTTAATTTTAAAGTTTTTATTTTAGATCCTTGCTCCAAAATTTGTTTCAGTAGTCAACATGAAGAGGAAATGACCTATTTTGTTCTGTTTTGTTAAAAAAAAACAAGACAGCAAATAACAAAAACCCAACCACAACAAAATCCAGCACAACAAGAAGTGCAAACATGCTCTTTTACAAAGCAATTATCTTAAAACCACACCAAAATCAATGGTATGCATGAATGATTTGCTTTAAGTATTTGCTTTAACTTGTCAGGATTTGTAACTGCTAAGTTTTCTTGAAGGTTCATTCCCTAATTTAAAAGGCCATTCTAACTTCAAGAAGTCAGACAACTGTTACAGTTCTGACAGAGTTTACACTCCTTACCTCATTGCTCACTAATACATGGATCCCTGTGGGTCCCTGCCGATAGATTCGATTTATCTGCTGTGGAGAAATGCTGTACAAGCTTGCAATCTTCTCGATTAATTCCAGCGTGGTCAATTCTTCCAAGAAGATTGCATGATATACTGCAACAAGTTGAAACTAATTACAGAGTTATAATTATAGAATAGCAACTCAGATAACACCAAGATGCTCCATATCAACAACCAAATGGGTTTAAGATCAAGGTTCAAATCCTGATGGTAGATACATAAGCATACTACCTTTAAAGCAGCCACCAAATATCAAGCTTCATGATTTGTAAAAAAATACCCAGTATTTGGATGTCATGGGCAAATAAAGCACACGTTACTTTTGCCCAGAGGAAAACACAGAGCCTAATGACAACATGTACCATGGGGCACTAAAAAAACCCTCTCATAAAAACATTATTTTTTTATGATCTACTTTTTCTGATTTTGACATTTTAAAGTAGATCAAATTAAATAGTAAGACAAATTATATTACATTAAAAAAGTAGTATTTCATTAGATGCTATCCCACTGATCCCATAGGCATGAACTAAAGACTACGATGTATCAAGTAACTGTAGATGACAGTATCGAGTTTTAAACCCAGCCCAAATGGAAGAACCAACCAGGTAGAAATGCTGTGCCTGGTTTATAATATGTGCAAGAACTACGGACAATCTCTGTTCTCATCTGATCGTACATCACATCATGAGGGACAGTTAAGGTCAATGAGTCCCCAAAGGCTTTGAACTTTCAAGAATCAGAACTTCACTTTAAGACCTTCCATTTCCCAGAATATTTTCAAACAAGACAAAATCGGAAGCAAACTGTGGATGGGGGTTGCTTTTTAATGCTATGGTCCCCATTAAGAACTGAATAGAGATTTTGCTAGACCATTCTGTAGGTAGCTTGTAAATTCAGTCTCTTCTTGAGACAAGATGGCACCAGTTGGAATTTGTAGCCCTGAAACTAACCAAAGTGTCAGAGCTGAGATAAACAGGACCTCTTTAAACGGCAAGTGGTCCCACACAGAAGCTCAGATAGAAAGCAGCATTCTTGCCAGGTTGCATGTTTAACAAAATCTATACATAAAAACTTACCACAAAGACTGCTATCTCCATTTTCTCGTTTTTGGTGGAGATGGGACCTGTTTTGCTCCGGTTCTTGACAGACATAAATTGTCATTTTTGGCCTTACATTTCTATGGATTATTAAAAAACCAGCAGTAAGTTATTTAGTAGATCTAAAATTGTTCCAGTCAGCTATTAAACAGTGAGAGATGGAATGATTCAAGCTGTGCATAAATAACCAGCTAAGGGGTAGTCTTAATGCTGGGGACTAAGTGCTTTAGGGGGTCTAGCCAGAGACTGCTGGGAGGTGGCGGGACAGAGCAGAGCACCTTTATCTCATCAGGATCAAATAAGAATAAAAAGTTTACAGCACTTACCAAGCAGCTCATCATACCTGCCTTTACTGATCTGAATCCTGCACAGCTGCAGAATTTAAGATGTTATTGCAATAAAAGTAAGTTTGAGTCACGTGAGACTCCAGAGGTTGGTTGGTTTGTTGGTTGTTACCTATGATGGAGATGCAACAGTGTATTTGTGGGCTGTGTTTCATATAAAGTGGAGGGAAGCTATCAAGTGGCAGCACATCAGATCCAGCACTGGAGAGCCACATTATGCTGCTTCATTTCAGCAACATCTCTGAGCTGTGCTTGGATTTGAATACCATTGTGATCTCCATCCTCTCAGATGACCTCTCTGAAGTATTAAAAGGAAATCTAAATGCTACAGCTCCAGGATTAACTTCTAGTTAAGAATGAAATTACCAAGGGATGCTGCCGTAACAAAAAAATAGGAAGGAAGAAGTACAAACCTTCCTTTGATTGCATTAAAGAGCCGAATTCCATCAGCAGGCCCACAGATTTGAACAAAATCTTCTTTGGACATCTTCAGTAAGTCAGCACCTACATATTTCAAATTGATTTTTTTTCAGAAGTTAAGCAAATCTTAGCTTCCAAATTGTGTGTATGGGCAGCAGGAAAAGGCCAGGAGGAGAGAACTCACAAAGCTAAATCAGAGGGATGTGCTTAGAGAGTAGCAGATTCAGAGAGGTGTACAATGCAAATCAATCACTGTGCAGAGTACTGGAAGCTGCCAAAAGAGCAGTCCTGCACTGAAAGATACTCTAGCCAAGTCAGAGACAAGCTAGATGTTTAACACTGGCCATTAAACAGCCCAGTTCTCTCTGCCAGCCATGTTCACAAGGTTATTTAATCATAGAAGCGTAGAGTAGTTAGGGTTGGAAAGGACCTTAAAATCATCTAGTTCCAACCCCCCTGTTGCAAGTCAGAAAGAGGCTCCTCAAGGTTTCGACATCTTTAAGAATTCCCTCTTCCACCATTTTACTGTTGTGTATAACTATCTAATAGGAGGGTACAGTGAACATGGAGCTGAATGAAGATAGAGCCAGGCGCTTCTGAAAGGTGCACAGGGACAGAATGAGAGGCAGCAGACAGAACATGGGAAACACTTCTTCACTGTGACAGTAGTCAAGTATTTGAAGAGGTTGCTTTGAGAGACTGTGGAATTTCCAACCTTGGAGATACTCAAATGCAACTGTACAGGACCCTGGACTTACTTCAAGCAGGGGGTAGCACTTAATGAACTTAGAAAGTCCCTTCCATCTAAATTATTCTCTTCTTCTTTACTTATTCTGTATTTCTACAAACTGTTGTGGCAAATGCTAACAAATCTA
Source organism: Bolborhynchus lineola (assembly GCA_025448015.1). Lineage (NCBI taxonomy): Eukaryota > Metazoa > Chordata > Aves > Psittaciformes > Psittacidae > Bolborhynchus > Bolborhynchus lineola. Next base: position 15,749 of record JAOEHX010054774.1, read on the forward strand.
AGAACACTGGATCAGACCAGTGATCCCATGAACAGTGGTCAGCAGCAGATGCTCTTGATATGAAGCCTGAGCTGCCCTTACAAAAGAGAATAAAGACAAAATAATTGGACTGTTTAAACTCACCCGAAAAACTTGAGAAGAGTCTACAGAATGGAGAGAACCTATTACGATGAAGCCACTGCTGGGCATCTTGAATAGAAGCAGAAGGAAGGAGATGCTACATTGCAAAAAGAATAAGAAGGTCTTGAAATGAACTGTTCACCAGTGTCCTAAAAAAGAAAAGCACCACATTAACATGATCTCAAGTACTTACATCATTGGTGGGAGGCAGGAGCTCCACTTGGTGGGTTGGAGAACTGTTGCTAAAAAAAATTATGTGAAGTTGGAAGAGAAAAAAAAACCATTATTTTAAATTTGACATAGCAGTGTCCATCCTATTCCCCCTCTTCCATTTGACTCAACTGTCACAAGTTATATAACAACTTGTTTTTTTCCTCTATCAGGTTTTTAAAAATGCTTCTAAAATCTGGACAAAAATTAAAAATAATTAAAAAAACCCCGAACCCCAACTCATGCCTTTTGTTGGTCAGTTGAGGTCATACCCAGTTTACTGACCTCATTCAAACTTTTCCATACTGATGGCTTACTAACATAACACCACCTAAGAATGAAAGTTGTGACCCACAGAGTGGCTGAACTCACAAGCCAGAAATCCCTTAACTAAATCCACTGTCTAATAGTGATTCATCACAAAAAATGAATAAAGGACCTTCTAACTCAACCCTGGTGTTATCTTAAACATAGGAAATTGCAATTTAACTATATTACATAATACCATGTTTCTACTAAACCCTCCTAAAACGTAGACAGGACTTCAATTGATCAAGGGTTTTTCCAAAGAATTAATCACCTAGCAGTGGAAGAAAATGCTCAACAGATCCTTCTACTAACACCTATTTTTCTATTTCAGTGTTTGTCCCTATTCATAGGTTGAAGTTGCTCACTGAAAATTTGTGATACAACACTGATTAATTAATAAACTGTGCAGGAAGGCAACAAAGCTGCAAAGTCCTAGAGGTGGAAAAGAAAGGCCCAAGACAAATTCCTAGGAACAAGTATGTCACAGGGAGGACTCAGAAGTACCAAGGGACCCTGCCGTTCTGTCATCAGCTATCACGCTGGGTGTTTCAGGACCACTAAAACTGTTTCTTCATGATTGCTACATTAATGAATTAAACACACCTCCTTTAATTATGTGTTCTGGAACAGCTTCTCAAAACTCAGGCTGTTTTGCCACAGACAGGGGTTCTTTATTCCCATTCAACTGGGAAACCAGCACCCCAAATTACCTCAAGACAGAAACGAAGGCTGAAAGACTTTAACACTATAGTCAGAAAATAGTGGGAAATGCTGGTACAGGGCATCATGTGCTCTCTGAAGAACAGAAGAATAGGAAAGGAAATTTATAGCAGGAATTGTCCTGGTGATCCTGTGAAGCTCATCTCCCAGCCACCACATAAGCAGTGGACATACAAACAGTACTGTGCATTACAGGGAATTCCTGGATGGAAGGTCAGAAAATGCCTAGTCGGAAATGTTTTCCCCTTTCTAGGAAGGGTGGTCCTGGACCTATTCTTCCAGGGTATGAAATGCATGGACACACAAACAACATTCACACAACACTACGATATCAACAAGAAAGATAAAAGCATTTATTTGTTACATACCCATCTCCAAGGTTGAAGCTGTTGGGAGAACTGTTGTAACTTGGAGATGGAGCATTGTTCATTTGATAAGGAACATCTGGCCAGGGAGAGCACTGTTGGAAGAAAAGCAGTGGAGATACTTTTGTAAGGTTGGAAATAAAGGATTCGATTCTCCTCTAACACCACATTCATGCTGCTCCCACACCACTAACTTCAGCTCATCACTCCTGCTGGGAGAAGGAGACAGGCCACGGACTTTCTACACTGCTTTCCAAGCAGGCTGTCAGGGGCCAGATTGATTCCAGTTGTGCATTCCACATTTCTCTCATTTCACAAAGCCTGTCCCCAAATAACACTGGGCCAAAATGTGCACAGCTGTAAGTCAGAGCAACGCCAGTAAGTCAGTGCAGACTGGAGGCAGCAATGATACAGAAATACCCCTGGTCTCAATTATACATCCCTAATTAAATCCAGGGAAGAGTGACAAATATGCTCCAGAGGCACTGCTTCAGGTTAATACCAGTGAAAAGAGCAGAATTCAAACCAGTCTGCTAAAACGTCTGGCTATTACGTGAAGAGCTCAAGTTAAAAATGGGTATTACATGGAGAAAACTTGAGAGAGATAGACACAAAACTGCTAAAAGCCTTGACAAATATAGGTCAAACTCCATATTCCATTAAAGTAGCATAAAACCAGAGCAACCCAGCTAGAATTGGTGACTGTTCTGAATTTAAGCCACGGTAATCAGCAGGAGAAATTTAGCCCTGTGGAAACCCCCCACCACCAAGAGTTTACAAAAATGTTCTGTAGTATTCTTGTTTGCAATGATAAAAAGACAACAAGTGTAGCTTTGGAGTTTTATCATCTAGCAAATATTTTATCATCTCACGAGCACTAGCAAATATTTAACTCTTTAGCAACCCACGTTTCTTCATGCAATATGTCAAAGTGCATCAGAGCTCACAGGGAGAGTTTGGGATCTGCCAACTCAATGGAATTAAGTCTGTGTACACAAATGGCTCACTAACAACCACCACATTGAATTAGAAAACATGCTGGTTGCTCCCGGCAATGTGAGGAAAACTGAGTGGGAAGAACTGGATCTCACAAACAGGAAGTTTGTTTAAATTAAGAAAACCTCTCGTTTTTAGAAGTTCGGCAAGCCACTTCAAAAAACATAAGAACTAAATCAAACAACAAGACATCCTCACAGAGTGAAGGAACAGCACTTTCAAACCACTCTCTTGAGTCCTATTGCCTAGCAATTCTGCAGCCTGAGGTAAGCTTACATATACATCTTAGCATCTTAGTAATGGCAGGGAGGAGTAGAAACACACATCTCTCCACCCCAAATGCATCAGAATATAAGACATCCAAGATATTCCTGGAGTACAGAATCACAGAATAGTGAGGGTTGGAAAGGACCTTAAGATCATCTATTTCCAACCCCCCTGCCATGGGCAGGGACACCTCCCACTAAACCATGCCACTCAAGGTATAAACCAGAATCTTCTGAGATCTTGTACGTAACAGTAGCTTCACAGCCACATTCACAGAAAAATAAACTAATAATTTAATCAGACACCCTATTCATCTATTGAAGTGCCCCACCTCCAACATAAACTTTTGCCAGACAGCTCTGAAGAAAATGCTTCATACAACTGGCATTTAAGCACCATGACAAGTGCCCAGGAGCACAGCACAAGATAGAGAAAATATTCCTTTTAAAGCTAGGCTGTTAAGGGTTGGTTTGCACCCTAAAACATAAGAAACTTTGGCATCTTTTATAAACCTCAACAGTGAGAGACATTTTGTAATCTCACTCTGCTCTCAATTTCAATCAGATCTAGGCATACGTGTCTCCACAAGACAATCTCCAGGGCTCAGTTAGACTGCATTTTCTCTCAAATCTATCTCCCAACATGCTGAAATAGTACAATGTCTAAAATGCTTTACCTCTGTGAGAATAGTTGTCTCATAGGAAGGCTGATACTTCTCTTTCTCTTGGGTGGTCTTCTTCTCCATTTTTTCCCTGTCAGTCTTCTGTTTTCTGTCTGCTCCTTTAGGCTATAAGCACAAGCACAAGCTTACCCTTATGCCAAGTATTACAAGTTTGGAGACAGAGGCCAACAGATTTCTTCTCTAATACATTCACAAAAGTGTCCTTAAGATTTATGTGGACTCTACATACAGAACAAGATCAGATCTGCATTTCCTAGACAAAAAAATATAATGAAGCATCTCCACTGTTTCTGTAACATTCCTCATTAATGCCTATTGGACCAAATATGCTGACCACAGTCCTGAGATCTGGTATTACTCATTTCAGACCATGAGCTCCACGAGTTATGCACTTCAACTGGTATTTGTACCATCTCTCCAGGAACAGGTAAAACACTGCTCACAAGAGCAAAACTGGAGTAGAAGACCCTTTGAGAAAACAGGTCTATGAAAAGCTTTTGGATAAGTGTCTACACATGTACCATGCCCAGATTAGGATCTTCAGAGATGCTTTCTCTCTGAATCTTTCTCTCCCCTAGCTAGCATGGAGAGGAACTTTGCTGGAAAAAAAAAAAAAAAAGGTATTTAAGATCTCCAAAATCTCACTGTTCATGGAAGATTGAATAAAAAAAACCTGGAGATGCCATAATGTCATGACTGCCTCAGAGCACCAAAACACAGTGGATACTCTAAACATCTCAGTATTTGTAGAGTGTTCAAGGCATAATGGACTGGCATAAGTCATGGTGCAGCGCTTGGGTCATTCGAATTTAACTAGAATTGTTGTGGTTTTTTGTGTTTATACCACTTTGTGTGCAAGAGCCCTCTTTAAGATCGGAAGCATACCCAGATAAAAGTCTATTCTTTCACTCTACTATTTGCATCAATCCTACACAATTAAAAAACTATGCATGCTCCTGTGTCTTAATCTAGTTGATGACAAAGACAAAACTACCTCATACCTTGAACACTTTGATCTGGCAGCTTGCAGAATGCAAGTGTTCTGTGTATTCACCATTTTCATTTTGTTTAAATGTGTCGATTTGCACCCGGAAGGGCACACCTTTCTCTCCTCCATGTTTCCGTGGAGTAAATTCTGTGCTGATGCAATGTACCTGGCAAAACAAAAGCTGTGCTCATCTCTGAGGGCAGCTGGAACCTGTGCAAATCTGAATTTCAGATTCTGCCTGAACATAAGGTATTGGCTCCTTCCGAGAAGCTAAGAGAGGCTGAAGAGTTCTGATGTTTTCATTTCTGTTCCTCAGGACAAACAATTAGAAGAACAAGCAGCTCAGAAAGAAACAGGGCATCAGGAAAAGCATCCTTTAATTTAAGTATATCCCACACAGAGATTAAAATCAGATAGTTGGCATTTGGGATGAGAAACACTCATAAAGGAGGAAAGCAAGCAAAACTAACAGGTTATGGACAATTTTCCTCTAGACAAAATTTATGTATATAAAGCAACATCATTGTTTTTTTAAAAAAAGAAAAAAAAAACAAAAACCCAACAAAAAAAACCCCAAACAACAACCAAAAAAAAAACAAAAACAAAAAAAGAAACAAACAAAAAATCTAAAATCCTACCTGTAGTAAATAGTACTCCAAAGCTAACAAGTTGCTACCAAGTTGGTCTAGCAAGCATCCTACAAATTAATTATACACAACTGTCACTTGAGTTTGTATATTATCATTAGCATCTTTCTTCTTCGTTTCCTGGTTACCTTAACTCTCCAGGTCTTTATAAGATATCTCACCACTGTATTTACCACAGAAATATCAGTTCTCTCTTACCTGAATGAAAGCTGAAGCTCTCTTTGATGGATCCCACAGAAATTCAACAGTATTCAACTGGGTTGGACTGGCCCTTGGATCCAAGATACCAACTGACAGTGGAATATCTGTAGAAGAAAACCCCTAAAATTTTAAAAATATTAAATTGAAGAAGAGAAAGCATTTCCACACAATTGCAAGATGCATGTGAAAAGCCAAGCCACCAATGATACATCTATCTGGGAACTATAGTGCTAGATATCCTTCCCACTCAAAGGCATAAAGGATTCCTAAGAGAATAGGATACAAAAAACCTAAACACAAATACAAATACTCCATATGTCATTCAGCCTCTCACTTCCAAATGCTTCACAGGAACCATAATTAAATAGTCTCACCTATATCAAGGATGCGGTCCCCAGGCCGACTCCACCTCCAGCCTTCAAGCTGCTGATGCTCTGTGTACTGCAGACGTCGATCATGGAAAACTACACGAATTATGCTCTGTTGAGAAAAGATAGCAAGCTGAACAATGTGATCCAGAGGCCCTTCTCTTGAGATGACTTTGGTTTTCCAGAGTAGGAAGCAAAAGCTGATCTGTTGTGTTTCTCATCCTTAGTCATGAGGAGAGTAGAGGGTCCGCCTAAGAGACCCATCACCATGTTTTTCAAATTCCTAAGGGACCCCTGAGTGAGAGAGCAACACTCTTTCCCCTTCACAGGGCATGTCTACACTGCATAGCGCAGCCCTGTACAGCTTACTGGGATTCGGTCTGGAAGCATAACAGCAATGTCCACCTAATCTTAGGTGCCATGCCATGTAGACATCACTATACTGCCTCCACACCCAAAATAGCTCACAAGGGGATAACATTTAATGTGTCTATACCGTGCTCCAACCCCAGTATATCCCACTCTGATTAGCACATGTGAAAGCCAGCTCACCTGTCCCTGCACCAGTGGAGCTGACATGCCCAGACACCTTGTCAGTGGGAATTAAACTTTATTCCAGCCATTAACAATCAGTCACTGGATTTTCCCCAGTGTAGTTTAAGTGTAGAATAGGAAAACTTCTGTAGCAGGAGAATTTTCATCTCTGGTCTGCAATGGTGCAGCCGTGTCAACGACTGGAGAAAAAAGGCTGGAATAAGGGCAATCCCCAGGGCAGGCAAGTCCAAAGTACTCCTAACTAACATATCCTTTTTTATATTCAGAGTGCTACACTTGTATGAGTTAACGACCCATTACGTCCCAGTTTCTCAAGTCCATGCTCCTCCTAGGGGCTTCTGTATCAAATGAATAAGCAATTTTTGCCAATGAACCTGAGAAATGCCCAAATCAAACCCTAGCTCCAAGAAGCAAGCAAGCCACTGTGGGAACACCTGCAAAATTGGAATCCCAATCCACATGCTTCCTGAACTGGGCCAAAGACAAACAGGAAACTACCTAAACTTGGACATTTGAAATCCAGATTGGAATCCAAATTTTCCAACTAGTCCCCACTTCCCAAAAGAAATCCTGAGGCAAAACAGCCAAGAACTGGGGAGAGGAAGGCTTGAACACTGGATCCAGAACCAAGATCCACACCAAAGCTTTTGAATTTGAACTGGTTTGGGAGGGGGAAAACAACAAAAAAATCCCCAAAACCAAATGATTAAGCTCTGTATGTTCATAATTATGCCCATAATCAAAATAAAATGAAGCTATGCAAAATCTGCATCTCAGAACCACATGAACATCAAGATCCTCCATTTGACTTGTAACAGCTCAGGCATGTTTCTGGGGTTACGAAGGGAGACAAGTCTGCCTCTCAGCAGTTTTGACCATGTTCCCCTCTGAACTTTGGGATTCCCCCAAACCCAGTATCCACAGTGAAACTCTGAGGCCCTGGTCACAAACAGCATAAAGGTTCCCCTAAAGACCTGTGAAGCCAAGCTGCATAATCCCGTGAAACTAGCACTTGACAACTCTATCAGCCCTGCTCCCATAAAAAACAATGGCAAAGTATTTTCCATTGTCTCAGTGTGAACAAGGTTGGGCTCTTCATTAGAGGTTGTATGTAATAGCAGGAAGAAAAGAAATCTATATTTCTCCTTACCTTTACATATTTTGTGTTTAAATCTTGAAACTCTCCCAATTTCCTATTCTCAAGTAGACGGATTTCATAAGACTGACCTAGAGTTTAAGGAAACATTTCCAAGGTGTTTAATATGTTGTAGCAATGAGAGAGTCACGCTGGCATTTATGTGGCTGATAAAGCATACGTTTGATCAGGGAAAGCTTATATTTGGTAACATAATGCATTTGAACCAGTATTCAAGTAGGCACTAAAGCACAGAAGCAATCTGAGGGGAAGGTTTGTCTTCTGGCGCCTAAAAGTGCTCAGAGAAGACATTGATCTTAGTCTGTCTCCCAGGGCTGCTATAGTTTTCTGGTCACCCTTCAGAAAGTCACCAAGGTGTTTGAGACAGTTGTCCTTCTGTGTCACATCACTGTAACAGCACTGCCTTTGTCTGTCCTTTCTGCTGAAGCAATGGTTGTGTGAAGACCTAGCTGCTGGCACAAGAGGTCTAGGCACTATTCTGCAGAGGATAACAATTTGGGCAAAGTCTTGCCTTCTTTGGGGAACAGTCAGGCCTGTACGGTGTTCCAGTGAACCAGAAACACAAGATTTGTCCCATGAGACCTTGACCGTGGCTGCCCAGAGCATAAATACCTTTTCAGACACACATGTGGAAGCAGCAAGGGGTATTACAGCATGTGCAGGGACCAATTCCGGGAAGGGAATTCATATTCCAGCACCCACCACCACTCTCAGCACAGGGAATTTAGCCTGTTCAGTAGAATTCAGCTACTCATTTATGAAATAACATCTCCCTCCAAGGCTGACAGCAGACAAAGGAGACTGATGTCTCAATACCTCATGCACAAATGGCTATGACAGTACAAAAACTCATCATACGGGACCAACTCTTTACAACAAACCTACAGCCAATACAGAGCAACAAACCTACAGCCAATACAGAGGCAGGACAGGATTATTAGGATTAATGGAGTATATGTATACCTTATAGCTAGTTTTTCTTGTTCATCTTGCTATCTTCCCTTTTACTGAAAAATACACAAGGCGGGATAAGGCAGGCCCTAAGAAGGAAATCAGTTTAGGTTTTCTAGCTCAACCAGTATCGCAGCAAAACTGGCCCTGCAGAAAACTGCAAAGCAGCTATATCTCCCTCTAAGCAGTTGCAACCAGAAAAGACAAAAAAATGCCACATCACTGGATTGAGATCTAGAAATAGAAGATTTATGACAGCATTGTCATAAATTGTCAGAAATGCACCACGTTTCAGGCAGATTCCCTTCTGGGAATCCCAGCTCTTCCGTCTGCCCGCATGAGTATGGACCATATCACTAGATCCCAGGGATAATTGTGCTTATTCAGCTGGCTGGGAGGGAGGGGAATAAAGACAGGAGAGGCCATACTGAAGCCCCAAATGTTTGCACAACACTCCTACTGATGTCAATAGGAGTTCTGCAAACAGGAAATGACCCCTGAATCCAGCAAGTGGCTTAGGGGACAGGGAGAGGGGAGAACAAACCGTAAGAAGTGCCAAATTAAGCACTGGAAACATGTATAGATCTTAACCCATCTCCTTGAGCATAAGTAAACCAAAATGACAACAGTGACCTCCCTTTGAAGATTACTGGACAACAAAAGTGCATTTCGTAAATGACAGTCACAAAATTGAGGCTTATGTGCTTCAATTCAAGAGACTTTCTAATGTTCCTTCTGATACACATATTTTTCACTTGGCAATTTTTAGAGAGATGTACATATCTGCTCACATAATCACCACTGTTGCATTAGCATAAAAGAGATCAAGCTCCAATTCACAAAACTGGTTTTCTCTCATAGAATCATAAAATTGTTTAGCTTGGAAAAGACCCTTAAGATCACCAAGTCCCACCGTTAAACTAGCGCTGCCAAATCCACCACTAAGCTACGTCCCTGAGTGGCATGTCTATTGTACTATGTACCTGTGCATATCTTGTACCTGTGTATCTATATTGTATGAAGTATTTGGCAGCTCAATGGAGATAGATTTCACCAGCTATAAAGAAATACAGTTCATTATCTCAAACAAATGTATACAGACACCTCCTGCACTTACAGTTCATTCCCATGTAAATACAAAGCTAATTAATCATTACAGAAAATTAATTTAGGATTTGAGACAATGAGCATCCAAGAGACAGAAAAACACATCTATGACTACTCAAATGGGGTAACACAGAGAAATTAAATGGCACGAGATGTGCTATAAAGGAAGGCAACGGTAGAAGCAGCAGCACTGCCAGCGATTAAACGAGCATCTCAGAAATGACCAGGGGTTTGGAACACCTCTTTTGCACTGAACACTCCTACTCTTTGGTCAGCCTTATTTGCAGTTCCAATGAGACAACAGAAAATAATGGATGTAAAAACACTGGCCATATTCCTTTCAAACTAGCATCAAGCACTCAAAAATTCTGCAGCGTGCATCGTCCAGCCACTAGCATGAGATAGGAATAATAATGCAACCTGGCAGAGAGCAGGCATTGCATATCTGATGGGAGTGATTTAGCTTGGACAGAATTAGAAACAGATTCTGCCAATTGGTAAAAATAAAAAAAAAAACCAACCTGTAGTGGAGACAGAGTTAATATTAAATGGAAAGTCAAAGAGGAAATAGAATGCCTTGATGAAAGATACATGGGTCATCTGATGTAAGCCCTGGAACTCAGTTTAGGCCATGAAAAAACTCCATCAAAATGGTATTTTATGCTAATTGCTTTCCCCTTGACCTCTGAATGTTTAACTCCAGTTACTACACAGAACTGTTATCAAAACAAGCCAAGCTTCAGAAAACATGTAGCTTATTTCCCCCTCTGTGGAACTCTTGTCAGTAAGAATCTGGTCCAAATTCCTCACAATTCCTTTATATATAAATATTTTGGTATTGATTTTGAAAAATTCATTCTCCCTAAAAATTGTTCTAGAAAATCCACTGCTTTGTGGCTGATGGTATCCATAATTCATTGGTATTGCATGGACAATGTTCAGATACTTGCACCTTTATAGCACCAAACTGCTTGGATTGGGTTTTTTTGATTTGAAAAATACCTTCCAGACCTTGTTTACTCTATGTTTTCCACCATCACTACCAGCAAAACTTCTGAAATAGTGAATTACTATCTCAGCTCTGCAATTATAACAACTGCAGGGAAAGAAAGCTATCTAAAGAAAAATTAGTACTTGGATCTGTAAAATAAAGCATCTAATAGTGACCTAACTTGAAGAAAGTTGAACTTCCCCAGCATCAAAGAGGGCAAAGAAGACACTCAAGGCTCTGGTACGCAAATCGTCTACAAATCCTGCATCGCTGACTCACCAACACTAGCAGGCATAGACAGACCACTTTCTGCTAAATCTAAAACAATAACAGTATTCTTAATCAGGTATCTGAAGCTGTAAAGAAATACGGCTGCAATGTGACTAAATCAATGTGTATTCCCAGTTCCTAAGACAGACTGCAAATAGCTACGCTCAAAACGTACAACTGTAATATAAGGAGTTCTCCTATATAGAGGTTTTCCACCTGTCTCAGATATAAATACAGATTAATATAGGTTAGACCACATCTTTCCAAGCCAATCCTTTGCGGTAAAGCTGAAGACATGGCAGAGTAATCTCAGAGATGCTGAGAATCTGCAACGATTTGGTTGAACGGTGTTTGACAAAGGCAGTATCCAGTTCTCAGCTGAGAAGGATTTAACATCCACTGGGCTCAGACAGAAGGAAGAACCTGAAGGAAACACCTGTGGCAATGAGGAGCAGCAGTTGCAGTTTTGGAGAGTCTCCCTTCACCAGGATGACATTCCAAGTTGCTGCATGTTAGTTTTACAACCAGTGCTAACAACCAGCAATTTGCTGAAACCCTTTTTCTTCCATGCTCTCAACACTGGTTTTAGTTGCATCACCATAGGCAATACGGTTGGTGACCAGCCTGGTCTCTGGTCACGTTGTAATATAGGACACATGCATAAAAAGGTACCTAAAGCATGTCTATCACTAGCTAAAATAAGAGTATATTCTGCAAGCTAATTCCCAAGATAGGTGAGGCCAAAGTAGCCTTCTGCCTGCCTGCCTGACCTGGTACTCCCTTTGCACAGAGCTTGCTGAAACTCCTCTTCCCTACCTCAGACAGAGAACAAAATGATAATAAATACTTAGAAAAACCACAGTAAATTCCTGAGATGCAGTTTGTCTCCCAGCTTCGCTGAAAGCTCCGGGGGCACCAATAAAAACCTGGGTGGGTGGTGATACACTGTAACTTGTGTTTTGAACACACATTCCCTGAGCAACAGCAATTTTATGCAATCTGCTCCTCAGCTACGGTTTGAGCAACTCTGCTTTATGAACAAGAGCAGTGTCCAACAAAGTAGTAACCACCCAGGCTCAGAGAGTTCCTGCTTGATGATTCATGAAGCAATTGCATCTATCTTAAAGAGAATTTATAGACTGCTTGCTTTTTTAGCTTTTACTGTCTTCGGTAACTAACACACATTAAATGCAGGCTGGGAAAAAAGAACTGAAAGTCAACAATTTGCTATGGATGAAAAATAATTTGGTTCAACACAGGAACACTTTCACCCACTCAAAAGGTACAAGCCATAACAGCTTAACTGATTTCCATTCCTGGGATTTAGTCAGCCATCAGGAATTTGAGGCCATTTCTGATTATAAAAGATTATCATTATTTCAAGCTCAAAGTTACGTTTTGTTCAAAGATTATTTGCTCGACAGCCACAATATCTTGCTTGCTTTCTTTACTGTTTTGGCGTTATGTTTCAAAGGCCACTTGCACTACGTATTCTGTGGTTTTCTGCATGATAAACCGATATAATATGCTAATTTCCAACTAAGATGCTGATGTTCCAGGCCAGTATGAATCAGGCCTTACTTAATCTAGCCAAGTAGTCTGCCTTTCCAGCAATTAATTAAACCCTAACCTTAGACTAAGCAATATCCTCAACAAAAGTCTGTGGAAAGATAAAAAAAACTGACTGGGAGTCCTCTTTCTCAGAATGGATGCACACAGCCCTAGACAGAACCAGCCTGGAAACTGTTTGATTATTAAGCCAAGCTGGCCAATAAAAATTCCATTTAGCAACTTTATATGGACATCCTAAATAGTGCACAGATAAAGGCAAAGGAATGCTGACAGTCAAACGCAGGACACAGAAAGAGGGGGAGGAAAATAAGAAAGCATTTATCCTCCCAGACCAAAGCACATCCAGCAGTCAGGAGGATCACCTTTGAGACAGCCAAATGCAACTCTTCAGAGTGTCAGGCACACACAGGTATTTTTCTGACAAGAAAGATTAAGGAACCCCCAGGGTAAACAGGCAAGAGAGATGGAGCTAGCATCTGAACTTGCATGCTTGACTGCCCACACCTTTTTGCCAGCCAAAAGCAAAAATAAAACTTAATTTAAGACTTGCTGAAGTGGACCACGTATGGAGGAAGAACAGAAACCTCCATCCCTGGGTCACAAATGGCAGTGGATGCTCTGCAGTTGATTACTGCAGCCTCATTCGACAAGATGCTTTAGGAGATATTTATCCAGTGGATATTATGAATTCACCAGCTACACAATAGGCCACCCTCAAAGCTCCCTCTATGCTAGGAACATGGAAGCCCTGCAAAGGAGGACCAACTGTGGGACAGGAAATGCAAAAGGAACACAAGAGTCGTCCTAACACTTTAGGACCCATTTTGCCTCACACCTCATCTTGAATGCAGCACTGAGTTATAAGCACACAGAGATGGAGCAGACTGAATACAGCCAGCCCTTTCCATGCCATATCTTCCCAGTTTCTGGTATTCAGCATCCAGACCATATCCCTGTCAAGCTGCCTAGTCATGACCAATGCTCCTCTTTTGTACGGTCTTCTTCCAAACTTGTACTGTGGCAATAAGAACTGCAATTTACACATGCCTTGCTTTAGTATTCAGTCTTGCCCTTCACCTGCCTCCTGGCTTTTTCCCTTTGCAGCAAAGCTACCTTAGCTCCACTGTGTTTCTTTACCCATCTGAGTTTAGCACTGAGGATACCTGCCCTAGTTGCCATTACCACCAGGATAGCAAAGACTACAAGAACACAGCAGAACAATTCAACTACTAACTCTACTACCACACCACAGACTCTCATTGTCATCATTTCTCTTCGTATGTTTTTCCTCCTTTTACAATCTGGCCCCAGCTCAAGAGGGTTTCCCAGCTCCCTCCTTGCTCTTTCTCTACCTCTTTCTTGTGGGAAAGCCAAACACATGCCTCAGAGCTGAATTTGCTACAGGAAAAATTCAATGCTCATTTACTATATGAACATTTGGCTGAGCCCTACTCTTCCCAGACTTTTGAAGATGGTCTTTTTTACAGTGGTGACATTTCATAGCTAACAGGCACTAACAGAAACACTTATTTGCAGTGGTTTCCACTCAAAAGAGAGGGAGGTACACTTAATTCCTCCAATACTGTAGTCTAACTTTGAACCAAGGACACAAAACCAGTCAGTAGACAAAGAAACACTCCCAGCTGCTAAGTTCACTATGTGCACTTGGGCTTCCCTTGCATAGACCTCATCCATTTTGTTGGACCCCACCTAATCTAAGACATGGTAGAAACTTTGATTTTTAATATAAATTAATTGGTGAAGAAATTATGATGGAAAGCTGAAAAAAAAAATACATGCCCTGTGAAAATAATTTCTTCCTGCATTTCTACTTCTCTAGCATGTACTTGAAAAACCCAGGACTATCTTAGCCACATCTGTCCAGCTCAGAAAACTTCAGCCTCCTCTGTGTAAGTAAAAAATACAGGCTTTTTCTGGCTTCAACCTGTTCTAAGTCAATTTGGACAGGAGGTTTTATAGCTCTGTAAGAGTAGCTTTGTGTGTAATATTTACCTGAGTTTCAGATAACTAAGAAGAATGGTCCTGGGTGAGGGTGCTGAAGAGGGATGCAGAACAGCTGAGTATGACTCCTGACCCCCAGCAGCAGGCTCCCTCAGATGCCCTTGGGTAAGTCACTTCCTTCACCACATTTCTACAGTAAGAAGTTGAGAGAAAACAAGTCTCACTCAGAACCTACCCATGGAGCAGGGGAGAAGATGTGACTGGCAACCATGCCAAGGCAGACTGTACCTTCAACACCAGTCACAAATGTGGCATCAAGCTGGGACAAAAAGAATCTCACCGTTTAGACACTTGCTGACTAGTTTCAGGAGCACATAATGAATGCTTGGTAGGAAGCAAAGGAGAATAAAAAAGGTGTGGGGGATTTTTTCCATCCTTTCTAGAAAAAAGGCACATTACTCCTAAAAAAATGTGTATTACTCCCACAAAAACAGCTAAACATGTCAAAACTACCGTATTCTTCAAGCTTCTTATTACCACCTAAAACATGATCTTTTAGGACACCTCAAATTAGAGTAAGCTAACTGGAAAATTTCCATGTCTTCTCAGATTGATAGATACATTGATACAAACATAAAATGTTGTAAAAACACAGGCAAAATGTCACTACCGTATTTATAGGAATCTCAAAATAGATATGGATAATGAGAGAAAGTAAAAAAGTGACATGGAATATAAGGAAAGAATTTTACATATTCTCTCACTTCTCAGAAGATCCCAGAGGAACACACTGGGAACTTCTGAGCATTTCCTTCCTTCACAGATACGGAAGATTTATGGAAGTGGGAGAACAAAATCAGTCTAGGCTTCCAGTAGGAGTTATGCATAGGCAACAACTTGCTGTGTCCAGCAAGTTCATAATCCCATTTGAATTTCATCCAGATGTTAGCAAAAGAAAAAAGGATTATAGAAAGAATAGAAAACAGCCTCTTGGTTAAAAGACAACTGATATTCTAGTTTCCTAGGGACAACAGAAGTCAGATGCTCCACTTATTCAGAGGTACCCTGTCATCTGAAGCAAGATTCATAGTGGGCTTAGGGACGGTGTGGTTTGGAGACAGCGTTGTTTATCCTGAGCTGCCAAGTGAAGACAGAGCTGCCAAACATATGGCGAAATTGCTGCCAGCACAATTAATGGCTTCAGCTGAGACACCAGAACCTACTCAGAGCTGTCTTCAAAGTCAGGCAGGAGACAAATTCCTTCTCCAAAGATGAAGAAGTGCAACACAAGAACCAAAACCACAGAGTAGCCAGTCTCAGAACAGGAAAGACAAACCAGCTTCATTAGACACTTTTCAAGCCATCCAAACTCAGGAAGAGTGGAAAGGGGTCAAGAAGCAGTACAGAACCCTACAATGATAAGGGATCAAAGATGCATAGGCGGGCATCTACCAGGGAGCATCCCATATTCACAGTGTCAATGACACAAAGTCACTTTTGTGCCAGCGATCCCAGGCAAGGGTGGAGTGCATGTTCACACAGGAGAGGCCACCAGCAGCATAGCTCCTGGAGATACCCAGGGCCTGGTCAGTAACAGCAGTGATTGTTAGGAAAAGAGGCAGCTCTTAGCATGGGGCAAAGCAAAAATATCCCCACAAATGGAGCTATAATTAAACCAGAAGCACACCCAAGCAGAGCTGGTCACTCAGCCTTCTCTACACTTCATTTAGGCAAATAAAGAATTGTTCCAGGAAAACTACAAACATTCAGACAGTTGTGACCCCATAAAAACTCAATTACGTAGGAGTTAACGTCAATACAAACCAGCTTTTTTTATTTACTGTAAATCTCAGTGTTTAAAACTGGGTTCTCTGGCTGCAGAAGATTAGACAACCGAATTTGAACTTTAGACTTTTTAAGAGAGGCAAAGGTTCTTTTTTTGCCTTCTGTTGTAAGCAATTTCACCCCCTACCCAAGCAATCAGCAATCACCTTCAAGGTGTCCTCTTCACCTGCTCACTGCCCAGTGCTTTCTCCACCTTTCTTTGAAGCAGAAACCAGAACAGGTCTGCAGTGAGCTGAGACATGACAAAACCCAGCAGATTTTCAACATAACAGTTTAAAGTGTACCCGTTTATGACCATATGCCTTGAACCTGAGGGCTGAAATCTTGGCCTTTCATTTAGGCATGAGCTAGACTAAAATTAAGTCCATCTTTAGCTTCATGAGGCATCTGTTGCTTATGTACCTCTACAGCAATGCTCCCAATATTGTCACAGATCTTCTCAGATGTCAGTGGTTTTCTCTCATGGTGTGGGGTTTTGGCTTGTTTGGTTTCTGGACTGTCTAGGACTGGCAATAAAGATGACTCCTGGAAGACACTGTAAAGTAGAGATGGCCAGCCTGCCTAACCTTAACCAGCTGTATACTAAAATCCTCACACGGTCAAGAACCACACATCTGGAGAGCTGAACAGAGCCCAGGCAAACTGTACAGGCAGGTGGCAGTCAGTGACTCCAAAGTACCACTGTGGGCCAGGGCCAGGTTTGTCACATGCCTTGCCCTCAGTGACCCTCTTCTACCAACCTTAACCACTCTGAGTAATTTAGATCTGCGACTGAGCCAACCCAAAGCTGGTCATGAAATGAAATCATGGGTTGAACAGCTCACAGCCCACATGTGGTGGACTAGCCAATTCCCTTGGGCAATGACTTTCAGGTTTTTGTGGGTTTGGGCTTTTTGATTTTTTAGAGGGATAATTTTATTTTCCCACATTTATTAGCATGCAGATCTACTGTACAGTGCTTGTTTCCTCCGCATTCCTCCTGGTGCATTTCTGGAACCACCTTCAGTACTCCCATTTCTGTCCACATTTGAAACTAGTTTCAACCAGCCATGGTCAAACCACACCCCATATGACTGCACACCATGGAATATGCAACTGCATCAAGCTCTTTTGCTAAAGCAGTGGTTTGTAATATGGTTGATGGTTGGTTGATTGTTTGTCTGAAAATCCCTATCCACAGGAGACACTGAAATAGTGCTAAAAGGCAGGATAGTTCCAAAAACATTAGGCGATGCTTGTGCAGCAGACTTCTGGACAGTGTAGCTGTTGACAGATGTGATCCCTGACCAAAGGAGCAATGCCAGCAGCAGCTCCTGATGCAAGGACAGCACCCTTACCAGTTCTGTGCACTGAAGGCAGAGTGATGTTAAGACACCATATTAATAGGTCTATACTTTGTTCCATCATATGAGTAATCCTGCTGAGATCCAGTAAAAATCACTTAATGTAGGAACTGCCTTAAGGATTAGCAAGCTACGATCATGTTGAATTTGGGCTAGCAGGGCTCTGGCTCCAAGTTTCCCAAGGAATGTGGGAATGCATGGCAGAGAAGAGATCAAGAAAGACAAGTGTAATGAGTCAACGTTTGGAAACCAAGCTAAGGATTTGACTCTAGTTACTTCATTTACAGGCTGGATCTAGAGCTGCAGCCAGCAAGCACTCATGGTTTCAAACTGGAGCAGACAAGCTTGGGAGCCTGCTACTGCTGAATGTCCCCAAGTCAACTTAACACAACAGCTAAGCTCACTCCTCTGTGCTCCCTCAGAAATGTTCCACCCTGACCTTGTTGAAAGCACTGGTGGCCAGCTCAGGAGTCTACTCTGCTTCTTCCTTGACCTTTGTGGAGGGCCCAGGCCAAAGACCTCTTCCTTCTCAATGCCACTGACCATTTCTCTGAACCTATCCAGTGAGAAGCAAGGCTCATGAGAAGTCATTACGCTCCACAAGCCTGAAACCCTCTCACATCTGTACACAAACACAACCACTAGACAGCCTTTCTTCCTAGCCCATATGAAACCCTTTTAGATGTCATCTGACTCTCTCCTCCAGTTCTTCTATGCTACTTGGACTTCAACTTGCCTACCCAGTTCTTCCAGCTTTCCCCCTCCATAGCTCTATCAGGCTTGACCTTTTTTCCATCGAGTTGTGCACATGGACCATCTCCTGAGCTGGTCCACTCACCAAGCACCACTGAACCAGTCACCTGTGGAATGTTTCAGGGTGGGGAGTAGAGTGCTTCATGGTGACAAATGGTCAGCTACCAAGTGGTGAAGAGCTCAAGTCAGGAAGGAACATCCGGACAGCAATTGGTGTCAAGAGGCACAGAGCAAGCAGCAAACCCCAAACCCAGCCTTCATAATTTGGATAAATAGACACATAGGATGTGCATTGCTTTGTTGAAGCTGAGACAGCCACTGTGTCTTCGTATGTGCCTTACTAGGAACCAGCTGTGACAGATGCTCTCTACCAGAGTAGACAGGGTGGAGGGACATTCATTAACGAAGTTACCCATTTGCTAAAGTAATCCATCACAAAACTCAAGCATACATGGAGGAAGAGAAGTTTTATGTAACAATGTTTGGCCAGACCATGATAAGCACAGAAAGAGGGTAAGGTGCAAGAGGTGTCCCTTTGCTTACAGTCAGCTTAAGATGAAGGGAATGGGCTAACTTGCTCCTTGAGATGGCTATGGTATTACAGCTGTGTCACAGTGTTCTGGAGTCAGTCAGCTCTCCTGCCATGCTCCTAGTATTGGCTCCAGAGACCTGGGCTGTCTGAGGTCCCCTTCACATACCTACCCCCAGGCTCATACAATCTAATTTAGTTAACAGGACTGATTTTCTCTCAGGGCCTTTAATTTACATGGACCTCTAGAGCAGGAAGGACAATATTGATCAGTGCGGCAGCACTTGGGTGGGATTCCAGGGCTTGTGTTGAGCAGGTCAAAGTAAAGAAGTGCAGCTCCCTCCTCTGTTTTTGGAGAAGGACTGGGAAAAAAACCTATGCAACAGGTACCTGCTGGAAAACTGTTGCTCAAGAATCAAAAGAGGTCCCCATAGACAAGTGCTGCTGAAATGAAAGTTTGACACAGGCACTTTAATTTTTGCTTTTGAAAAGACACAATATTTTATTCCAGAAGGTCAATGCATGAGGTCAATGCACTGCTTTTAACATAGATGTCATGAGAAATACCAAATACCCTTTTATGTAGAAGTTCCAAACCAGAAAAGCCTAAGTGAAATGAGAGATTACCTGTCAATTCAAATTGATTCTTCATCCTGGAATTGCAAGACAAATCCTCATCTAATTTTAACCCCAAGCACTGCCCGCACCGATATCCCACCAACAGAAATTAGACTCCCCAGCTCTGTCCACAGCTGGTTGAAAGGCATGTCCAGCATGCCCTTCTCCCCGTATCTGCAGTTACCTTCAATGAACCCAACAAGCTTCCTCAATGAACACAAGCTTCCCAAAGCATATCCACATGGAAGAAGACTCCAGTCCCTTTTTGCTAACTAGCACAGGCAAGCAATTTTGGTCTAAGAGACTTAGTATCACAGTAGACTACATGTCAGACAAATTTACAGTCAAGGCCTACCATTGCTACCTGAAAGGGTCATCGCTGGGAGCAAAACTGCAGCCAATGGTGTGGACTCTGAAGCAACCTGCTCAAGTGGAGCAGAATGGCTTTTAAACTAGGTGCATGGCAAGAGTTCAAGAAGGGGGGAAAACCAAACCCCCCTCCCCCCAAAAAAAAAACAAAACAAAACCAAAAAAATAAACAGCATCCATCTATATACAGACAGCCTTGAATTTCTGGAGGTTTGGGGTCTGGGTTTTTTTCCAAGAAATCCAGAGCATTTTAGTTAAGGAGGAAGACAAATTTCTTGGGATGTTAAATGAGGTAAGGATGCTCCTATGAAGATGGCAGGCAGATGCAAAGCTCTTGCCATGAGGAACAGAAAGCAGCTAGCTATTCAACTGTCAGAAGCTCACCACCTTTTACTACTGATCACCCCAAAGACCCTCCAGGAAGAAGTGCTGTTTCCATCCACTGTGGAAGCCAACAGCACTACGGAGCACCCACATCTTCCTAACTCTGCCTCACAGCACATCTCCTGCCAGACTCATCCCTTCTTTGTTCCTCCAGGCCTGTCTAGCCTCATGCTCTCCAGGGTGTATTCTACAAGGACATATCCCACCTTCCCTCCTGAGGGATGAAAGACAGATGCAGAAGGTACCCAAGAACTTGTGGTCTGGCAAGGAAGTACGTCAGTACTGTGTATAGCTGAAGCTGGAGAAAGCCTAACATAACATGGTCTATCTGCAAAGGCAGTATAGTCCTACTTTGTACAGCAAAATGCAGATGGCTTTAGTTACAAATTTTGTAGTTGGTGTTTCTGTTCATTTGTTTGGGATTTTGGGTTTACTTGGGGTTCGGTTTTGGTTTTTTTAAACTCACTCTATTGTGTAAAGAGTGGTCTAACTTCTGCCCTAAAAAGAAATTTAAAAAAAGCAGGTGCTCCCTCATGTATGCTAAAATGTTTGGCCACCAACTGCTTTTAACAACAGAAAATCTTTTACTCTGAGACAGGAAAGATTTGTGTTGACAAAAAAAAAAAATTCATTTCCATTTCACCCTTGATGTGCTCTGTATCACCTCCTGGAGTCTGCTATTTGGATGGATAAATGGGGAGGACACAGGCATCTCTAGCATCTTTTGATGCTGGCAGCCAGCAGAGTGCCAGCTTATGCAACAGGAAACATCTGGCTCCTTGAGCAGAGCCCACAGTAGTTGGCCATCTTTTTATGGGGGCTCCATGCATCTGCCAGCTAGCAACACAGATCCAGCAGCCAGACACACCTGAGGTCAGAGTCCAAAGGAGGTCAAGGCTCTGCTTTGCACAAGCATTGACAGAAAACAGCCAGAGAAGCACCAATGCAAGCTTCATGCTCGGTGCACAAAAAGCTTAAACAGCTGGGACAGCGTCCTGAAGCAGGAAAGGGTCTCAGTAGCAGGACTGACAGCCTTCAGCTTGTTGCTAGGCTAATGTCTTTGTTTAGAACCTGGTAGAAAATAAGTGTAGTTAGGTTTTAGCATAACCTGTGCCTGGAGAGGTCAGATTTCTCCCAGGACCCACACACAGGAGGTGCTGCAAAGTGAGTCAAACACCAATCACAGATGTATCTGCACAAATTCTGCCAAAGGTAAGGGGGAAGCCAAAGGAAACACATCGTGCTTGTTTATCCAGAAGTAAAAGCCATCCTATGGGGTCAGTTATAGAGGACTTTGCTGCACTGAACCCAAGCAACTTGACTGAGCACTGCCACATCACCCACCTAGGGCCAGCAATGTCACACCCTGCCCAGACCACCAAGGAGCCCTTGGATACCTGACAATGTCCTACAGCAGTGCCTGGGGACTTGCAATGTTAAGAGCCCTTCTCAACCCAAAGTTTGACAATACACTTAATTAAACTGCTCTTTTAAGATCAAGGCAGGAGGCTGCATCTTAGGTTGTCTGAGATCAAGCACAGTACAAGGAACTGTGCATGCTATAGTGTTTCTCTAAGTAAATGGTTAAATCACTGGTACTTTATTATTTTAGAACAGTTGAAAATCTGGTATATAAACATGAAAAATTAAATATTCCTCCTTTCCTCCAACCCCCTCCCCATCTCTACCCCACTTTTTCCCCATCCCACTACCTCCCAGTAAGGCACAAGTATGAGATTAAATCTGTCTCATTAACTGTTCCCAGGAAATATACCCTCCTTCAGTGTAGTGCAAACCCTACCTTGATTGAGATAGGTCAGGGTTTCTTCATGCAGTTTCACAGCAGGTGATGTGGCTGTGCAGAGGACATACTGAAAGGGTGGCAATTTGGCATCATTCTCAGGAGACAGCTGAGGTTCTTCCTGCTTGAAGATCGGCAGTGCAAGGACATCTCTGCAACACAGAATTCACATTCACTTGGAGAGACTTGACAGAACCCGAACCTCAACCTGTGCTTGATTCTCATGCTGAGATTATAGAAATGGCCTCTGGAGAAACAGTGAGTTATGACAGACAAACAAGAAAGAATTCAGCCTGTATAATGCAATAAGGCAACTTCTGCCTCTCAGATGTCAGCACTGGATGCAAAAGAACACAACATTAATTCTCAGAAATATTCTATTTTGCTAATTTATGTTTGCTACACATAAATTGGATCTACTTTTCAATAAAGCTGTCTTCCTGATGAAGAAAAAAAAAAAAATCAAATCCAGATTATCCATCCTTGTGGAATTACATTTGTTTAAGAGTTCTTGGGTTCTCAGATGAAACACCTTCAGAAAAATAAAGAGCAAGAAAGGGCTCTTTATCCTGACAGCTAAGTGTCACATTAATAAAATGCCTACAAGTAGCAGCCAATATGAGAAGCAGACACAGCTGTAATGTAGAAAAGAGACATTCAGGTAAATGATGACATGAACTGCTGGGTTAATTGACTCATAACAACATCTCCTTGCACTCTAATAAACCTGGCCCCAAGATCTCACATAACTCTTAAGTTAGCAATCAGCTACCTTCAAAAATGCACACACACACAGGGGCTCATGAGCAGCTTCACTAAGACCTGAACACAGTCCATTCTCAGTCCTTTACAAGATGTTCATGCTGACCTTCCTGCTGACTCAGTGTCAGACTGATCCCAACCCACACTAATCCCCAAGCAGAACAGGTATTAGCAAGGCTGAGAGCACAACAGAATGATTAGTATTAAATGAGATGTCAGGAATAAGCATCCTTATCTCAGCATGTCTGATACTGAAAGACCACATTAGCCTTTCCCATGTCAACATTTCTGGTCATTGTGTCCACCTACTTAAGACATTAATATCCTTCCAAATTAGGAGGATTATGTTGAGCACAGACAGTTCAAAGTAAGAAGCGACTTTTTTTTTTTTCTCCTCCATTTCCTCTAGATGTGTGAGGACTTGAGATTCCCATTACAGAGACTGCGGTTCTGCTCCTTCCAGTAAACCCATACAGAAAACTCTTTAAGAAAAACTGTTCAGGAACATGCTGGCATGTACGGACATGCTCCCTATTGAGACAAAGAGGCACCAAATCAGTTCTGGGTAAGGCTGGGTTTGGTGGCTTTGTAATGGAAAGTAACTGGTACTTGAAGGTAGCTGACATAGGTTTGGGTCCTTAGGACCTTAGTAAAAAAATGTGGGAAAAACGTCAGAAAAACAGGACCTGGGGATGGGGAGTGTGTGGGCCAGGACGGGGACAGTTAAACTGGCTGATGGGTGGAGGGACAGGATGATTGCTATGTTAATGAACCCATTAAATTGGTGTAAACATCTACTGAGGAGTATCCCAGACCAGCAGATGTCCAGGATGGGAGCAGTTAAACTAACTGATAAGTAGAAGGACAAGATGATTGCCATGTCTGTAATGTTAATTAACCTGGTGCTTCAAAGACTGCCAGCAGTTATGAAGACTGTTGGAAGAAGTAAATGACCCTCAAAAATCACGACCACATTTTTGTATGTAAGTATGCCCAAGGATGGCCTGTGTGGCAATACAGAGAGGCACGTTAGGAGCAGCTATCCCCCTGTGTCTCCTGGTGCCGCAATAAAGAATACCTGCTTGTCAACTAGAAAACTTTGTTGGCGCGTTTGTTCCTAGAGTTTCCTCCACATCACTATGGAAAGAACATTTAGAATTTTCCCCTTGCCTGCTCAGTTAATGATCCACCCTGTGTTCATTCATAGCACCCACAACCTTGAAGGCTACCCAGGTCATCAGTGAAAAGGTGCAGCAGTTCACAGCAAACTGCTGAAGTGCCTGGTTTAAACACAGGTACTCCTATTTATCCAAAAGAAAAGCAGAGAGCAAGCTGTGCCATTTCAGATACAGACAGGAGAAAAGCAACACCCATCTCTGCATGCATTTTCTCTTACAACCAGTCCATATTATCACCAACTCAAAGGCATCCAGCCCCATTTGCTTACTGGCAATGCTGACCTAATCACAACTCTTGACTAACTGCAGTCACAGAGAGGGTTTTTTTTTTT
The DNA here is from genome assembly GCA_025448015.1 of Bolborhynchus lineola. Taxonomy (NCBI): domain Eukaryota; kingdom Metazoa; phylum Chordata; class Aves; order Psittaciformes; family Psittacidae; genus Bolborhynchus; species Bolborhynchus lineola. The sequence continues at coordinate 40,100 of JAOEHX010054774.1, forward strand.
CCTTAGTGGTGATGATTTACTACAGTAATGAAGTGACAGAAATGCCTACGCAAGATCTCTGAAACAGATTGCATTGCTCTACACACATGCAGGATCCAGTACCACTCCAGAGGAGAGCCACCCACCCTGGATGCCAACATTTGCTCTTAACACACTCATCTGCACAGTGCTATCAGAATGAGTGTGGCTTTGCAGATGAGAACAGGTCAAAAACTCTTAAGCCTGAAAGCTTCTGCAGATCTGCAGAAACCAGCACACAATCTGGCCCGGGTTTAACATTTAGGGTCGAGATATTTGTACACCTATTCAGCTGAAGCAGTTGAGAAATTTAGGCAAGCAAAGTCTAAATCCAAGTACCAAATACCGTATTTCACACAATACTCTTAACACCCTTACACTTGCTTGGAACAGCCGTCCTACTGCCAAAGACTGTAAGCATGGAAGAATCCATGATTTGGTTTCCAGAAAGTTTCATGGTATTAAAGCACTAAGACACACAACTGTAGTGAGAGGACAAGCGGTAACAGGTTTAAACTTAAATAGGGGAAGTTTAGACTGGATATGAGGAAGAAATTCTTTACTGGAATGGGTTGCCCAGGAAAGTTGCGAATGCTCCGTCCCTGGTGGTGTTCAAGGCCAGGTTGGACAGAGCCTTGGATGGCATGGTTTAGTGGGAGGTGGCGGGGGGGTGGAACTAGGTGATCTTAAGGTCCTTTCCAACCCTAACTATTCTATAATTCTATTCCTGAACTAATGAACTAATGGCCAGTGGTATTCATAGCTTTGGATCAAGCCCTTCTAAAATATTTCACCTTTTTAAAGGCACTCAGAACTTAGAAGGATGTGAGCAACAGATCAAGGCTTAGAAGAATGCCAAAGCTATAGGTATACAAGCCATCAAAACATTTGTTCAGCTCTCTCCAGTCCAGAGTTGCAAATCAAGTTTCTGAAAAAGCAGGCTTTTACAACAGCTCCTATCCTTAAAAAAAAGGGGGGTAGGGGACAAAGGGATGAAACACCCCTAAGACTCTCGCAAGTTTCATCTTCATGCTAAAGCTTTACAGCTCTGGTCTTAACCAACTGTTAGTCCACTTACCTGGACGGGAGAAAGTTATTTAAGAGTTCAGTCGACTGGCAGAACTGAGAGCAAAATACATATTGGGTTTCCACAAAAACAAATGAATATTTACAAGGGCTTTTCTGTAGCATTGTCTTGCTATAACTACAAATACAACTGAGGTATGGCAGAATTTACATGGATGTCTAGATATGCACAACACCTTTGATATCTACGAGGTATAATTGATACAAACTTTTCCTACAGCTACTTCAAGGTTTGTACTATTTCAGTTTCCTGTGCGAAGTCATTACAGGTATGGAAAACCTCCAGAAAAGCACAGCTTGGAAGAAAAACACCCCTCGAGAAATGCATGCCTTCACACATTCCCATGGAGAGTAAAGTATCCAGAATTACAAAACCCAAAGGTTTTATTCAACTGACCTTCCCCAAAACACCTGAGGCCATACCAGCCATGAAACTGGTTTTAGAGCTTTCACTCCCAGGTCAAAACCATCACTGTCACAGAGGCAAGTACTCCCTAAAGCTGAAGTCGGTCCCCAAAACACCAACAGGTTACCTTCATACTAGCAGCCTTCCTGCTAGAGCAGGTCTCCTATATCCCCTCCAGCTAGCACTAAACAGGCAAAAATAATCGAATATGTTTTCTGGCAAATTAAAAGGCCAATTTGAGTTGTGGGCTCAAGCCTGACCCAGACTCGATGATCTTGTAGCAATTGTACTACAAATCCATGGAGTTAATGAAGCAGTCTAAGCACCATAAATGCTCTCTAATGCAGACAACGTGCACACAACTACCAATACTGATGCTCCTCTGCTACTACTATTCACGCTGTCCCAAACTAGTCAGATTTGCAAATCCAAAATAAGAGAACAAGACTTTTGCCACATACATGTTGTTAAGACAGACACTGGGATAGAGTGAGGAGGTGAAAAACCTTGTATGAAGTAGAGAAGCTGCCAAAAAGCAAGAATCTCATGGTATTATTATTACTATTTAGTAAAATAAATAAATCTTTTTCAAATACTCTGATAGAGAGCAGGAATAATTAGGATTGTGCGTCTCCCTGAAAGGGAAGTATTATCTGAGTTCCAAGTGCTTTCCCAGACAAATTCAGTGTTCTCTCAACAGCAGTTATTTGGGGGTACATTTTGAAAGCAAGGTTCTTCACCCACAGCCAAGTCCTCCACTGCTGCAATTCAGCACAATCACATGAGCAGAGCAGCAGCAGCAACTTACACCAGCTGAGAGCTCAGCTTTACATGTTCTCGTAAAAAAAAACATGTGCATCCAGCAGAAAGGAAGCTCCCAAAGTTGCCTGCTTTGACATCTTTTGGAGGGAGGAAATACGGGCTTGTGCTACACGTTACAGTCTATTGTTTAGCAGCCCTTGTGCTTAAATTAGGCACATTTAATTAAACACAACTGTGTGGAAGCAGGAAAAAGCTGGTTTAGACAAGCTCAGAAAGTGAAATTCTGAGCTTTTTACCCATCGTCCCAAAAAGAAGAGAAAGAAATCCTATCCTCAGAAAACTGTATGCTCTCTTAGCTGGCCAACAGACGCTTTCCACAGGCTTTTGACAGCACTTTGCAACTAGCGCACCTTGTCCCTGCGAGCTGCACTACCTAAGTGCTTGATCAGAGGAAAGCCAGCAAAAGCAAAAAAGTAAAGCTGCAGAGAGCTGTCTAGAGGCACAAAAAGAAAAAAAAAATAGCATAAAAAGAAGGGGAAAAAAATAAAAGAGCGCCCGCACCTCTCAGAAGGAGTCAGGAGCGCTCACCCCGGGCGATGCGGCCGCTCCGCTGGACGTCGGGTACCGGCGCCGGGTACCGCCCGGGCAGCACGACGAGCAGGCTGCCTCGGAGCCAGCAGACACCCTCCCCTTAACCCCCGCGCCCGCCTTAGCCCCCTTAACCCGCCGGGGATCCACGCCGGCCGGGGCCGGAGGGACTCACCGCAGGTAGCTGCCGGTCGAGTGCTGGTTGTAGTGCTCCGGCTGCGTGTGCCAAAACAGCATCTTGGGGACGACGGGCGAGGCGGGGTGAGAAGGGGGGCCCGATGCCGGCGCGCTCCCTGAGGCCGGGCGGCAGAAGGCAGCCAACCGGGCTGCCCACCAGAAGCACG
>JAOEHX010054777.1:0-13574 GCA_025448015.1 Bolborhynchus lineola
TTTTTTTTTTTTTTTAATAGTCTTCTTTTAAAGAAAATCACTACTCTCAAAACACTGCAAAGTGAGATTTATATGTTTAGGTTCTCTTAGGTTCGTATAAAAGTATTCCAAATGAGAATATGTGCTAACAAAGTTTGTCCTATTTTCTGAGAATGGCAGTGCTGACTTTTAAATATGCTTTCCCATGCAGATAATCCTGTGAGTGACCACAGAGGTTCCTGCAGTTGTAAATAATTTGGGACCACCTGGACATGTGTAATATATACAGCCTGGGGAAATAAGTCATTCAAAAAGAAAAGTGAAGTCTTCTTATTTGAGTTTTTTGGTACAGATCTGTAGCTCTAAGGCAAGTCAATTAGCTTCCCAGAAGAATGGATGGTTCTGTTCTGGAGTACCAGCTTCAGTGCCTTTCCAAACAGTGGAAGAGGCTTGTCATTCTGCTTTAAATAAGGAACAAGCTTCACAACTGAGGAGGACAAAAATATGGTTTAAACAAATAGTTTATTAAAGAAAAGATTCATCCTTCTTTTTAAGGAGTATGTGTTCCATCTGAGAAAAATAACTACTGTGAATTGACTTTTCCGCTGCAGTGAGCTTCCAATTATTAATGATGTTTTTTTCCTCAATGAAAAAAAAAAAATATACAAAAATGAAAACAAAACCACCCACCACTAGAAGTGTTGAGAAAAGCAAATGCTGGAGAGACCATATTCAAGGAAATGATTACCACTGGAGCTGGTGAAAACAAATTTACCTGGGAAAATAGCTCTCTTAGTGGAATAGAAACACTAAGTTCATAAAACTGCAGGCTACTTCAGCTGCTTTATACCCTATAAAAACTGTCTTATTCACTACCCTCCCACTTCTCACATCTGCTTTAGACTTTATTCTACAGCAGATGCTACACAGCAGTCAAACCCTTACGGAATCTCACATCTCATGACTTAAGAACATTTTCAAAAGCCTCTGAGGGATTTAGGAGACAATATTACTGATTTTCAGTGAGTTTTGTGCCCCTGGGACAAGGTTCATGAGTTGGTTTAGAGAATTTCTATTCTGAGAGTCAGAGTTACCACTGCTCTGTCCCAGCTGGTGATGGCCCTAGAGGCCACAGTTCTCTGTAGTGCAGGAAGCATTATTTGCTGCACAAAACCAGCAGAAGCCTCAAGAAGGAATTTGGTGCTACAGATGGAAATGCCATAGCTTGACTTCTCAGTTACAGTTAGCTTGGTTTGTCTATCTGCAGCCTGATGCATTTGTTTGGCTGCTGTAATAACATTCTGATTCAGTTGCAAATATGTCAATACTGTAAGTTATACCTAACTTTACAATTTCAGACTTAGTGACCATAAATCTAAAATAGCTGCTTGACTTGTACAATTCCTTTATACAGTTCGTGGAACAATGTCTAAAACAGACACAGCAGTTAACCAGCAGCCATGTACAAGAAAATGCTCCACAAGGCTGAGCCGGAGAGCACTTTGTGGATTTACCTCTAACACACAAGGCGAGAGCAAAGCTCCTGGATCCACTTGTGTTGCACAGCCATGACCTTTGAAGAGCTAGGGAGCTAAGTCATTCACAGAAAAATGGAGAAGAGAAAGGTAGAAGCAAAAAATCCATCCTTATAGTGCTATGATTTCTTTCAAAGATCCACATTCGTATGCCTCACTGGGTAACTGAATTTGAGCTTGAGCCTCCCTATGCATTTGCTTTGGGGTATCTGGGGACAATGTTTCTCAGTTCCTCAGATCTTCCCCTTTCCATTAATTAAGTACCCTGCACTTTAGGGTAGAGGGAGGAAAGCAACAAATTAACTGAAGGAAAAAGCTGAAGGTAAAAACCTTAATGTCAAACAGAAAATTTTCCTGAGAAGTGGGACACCTGGAGCTGAAACAAAGTTGGACACATCTTACTCTCCAGGGCTACATTCTCTAACCAGGCCATTCTCCTGCAGATGGGAGATATTAGAAAATATGTAGGAAATTTAAGACTGGACTGAATGCATCTAGCCAGCAGAAAAAATGAAAGATATATTTAAGGATGAGGTACATGGACCAAAGTACTACTACTGTAAGATTTTAAATAGGTCTATTCCAGAAGCAAACCAGAGAGGATTTTCATAGTGATGCATAGACAGCTAAGATGGTACTTAGTCCTTGGATTTAGAAGAAACAGACTGGTGATGTGGGTCTATACCTTAATCACAGAGGTTTAGATGAAGTCCCTTTGCAAAATGAGCCTTCAAGTACACGAGTTCTTTTTGAAGTGGGGCATGAGTGTTTTTGAACTTGGTGTCACTGTGCAGTAGTGTTGTGCAGAGATGTCCCAATGAGTGCTAGACCTGTATGTGCTATAGCTGCACTATGTAGGTCCAAGGATCTTCAGTTCTGAGATCAAACTTGGTGGATGGCCTAACTTGGACCAACATGACTCAAATTCTGTTTTCTGTTTCAGATAATTAATTACTACTTTTTTATGCCTATATCTAAAATCTAGCCCTCAGGTGCCTCGGAATTATGCTTCCCCATTGAAAATATTCACTACAGTCCTTCAGTCTTTCATACCCATGTTCCTTATAAGCTGTTTATGGTCATTTGGTGCAGTAAGCAAAGCTAATCTGAGAAACTACTAGGAAATTTAGAGAAAAATGCAATTCCCTTGCAAACAAAACATTTGGTGAAAATGGGAAAAATTCTCAATGTTGTAATATCTTATTTCAAACAAAATATATTTATTAATAATTTTAATAGCTAAAAACATTATAATAAAAACCACCAAAACTGAATTGATTTTTTCCCTCATAAAACTGTAAAAATTTGAGAGTTTTACCCCACTTAGAATAACGACAAATTTTTGAAAACTTGAAATATTTTATAGAATAAAAAGTCAGCTACTTACAGCAACATGCAATTTAGGCCCCTAGTTGCAGTGAGCTATCTGGTTTTATGTGGTCTGTCTAGATAGTCACCTTGATCTGCAAATGTTTTACCCATGCTCAACTTTCCTACTGTGTGTGGTCCCACTGAAATCAATAGGACTCTTCACAGCAATTAAATTAAACATGAGTGTGAGATTTTGAGTGTGTGTCTTATGACCTGAGACTGCACATTCCTAAGGAAAAGCATATATTACCTGGGGAGAGGGAAGCTCTTCTGAATTACCTTATATTACCTACCGCTCTATGTAAACTATGCAATTAATGTAATAGTGTCGCATTTTCAACCTCAAACTCTAAATCTGGAGGCTTCCTTATATGATGCTCAGAATCATAAGTCAAGAGCCTTAGAATTGGCAATGAGTGTTTCAAATTATTCCCTTATTTTCTTAAGTTGACTGGACAGGATATTTTACATTTATTATCTTTCATAATAAGGAATATTACTGCAGAAATACAACATTATGGAGTTTTGCTAAACTTATTATTAAATCTAATCATGGTTAATGGGGTTCCTGTCCAAAAGTGTACAGTCCTATCTTCCCCAAGATTTTTTGATGATTAGTGGTTTCATTCTTCATACATTTCAAGCTCTACTAAATATGTTATGAAAAGATCTTTTCAAACTGAGTGCTCTGGTGGGTCAGCACTGCTTTTCCAGGGTGGAGGTTAACTAGTGCTGAAGCAGACAGACCATACTGCTGAGAAAATCCAATGGTCCAGGCTTTTATGTTCATCTTAAAGGAGGCAAAAAAGTCTATTTTTCTAAGAATTATTAGTATCAAGAATACTGTTCCTTTTTATCAGTGTTTGGGTTTTAAATAGCATCAGTTTTAAAAACAGTCATCCTTTTTATTTTACCATTGGGAAAAAAAAAAAAAATCACACAGAATCACACAAAATCAAGTTTAGTACAGTGTAATGACTGATCCTAAACCTCGCATTATACAGAGGAAAATTCTGTAGTCAAATAACAGCTGCCAGATGTGATTTTGGGCCAGAACAAGAGCTTTTCTCAGCAATGGGCTGGGAGGTATCTCCAGACTGTGTGGGATGGTGTACAGCGCTCAGCGGGAACAGGCTGTGTCACTTCTGCAATGATCTAAGCCCTGCGAGGGAAAGTGGAAGCAAGAAAGACAAGGACAAAAATAAGTACCTGTGCCCTGGCTTGCCTCAGTGTAATCCAGAGAATGTAAATCATCTGCATTGCAGCCATTTTTAGGATTTTTGCCTGCCTTCCGTTACCAGGCTGTAGCAGCAGCTTATACAAGTGTGTCTTAGGTCTGAAAGGAGAGAGGAGTGAGAGCAGGGGCAGCCATATGGGCCAGCCACTAACAAAAATGCTTCCAGAAGTCTTCATGAAATATTATCTCTCTCAGGCAGCTGTTCAATACCTCATGATGTGTGTTAGGCACTGCTATCCTGCCAGTCTACTAGACTGCACAGCACATTCACCTCATATTACTTTATTAGATTGTGAATTAGAAAGCATTATTCTCATTGCTCAGCAGACAGCTTCCTTTACCAGTGACTCACTGCTGCTTTCCTAACCCCCATATGCCCTTAGCACCACCCAGGCTATAATTTGTCTCAATATATACTAAGTCGTGTCAAGTGCCTGGGAATGTGGTGATCCATCACATCCAAATAAAACAAAGTTTTGTCTTGTGCATACGTATGTGCTAATCAGAAAGTAGATCACTTTGATGAGATGACAAAGCTAAATTCCTCACCATTTTAGTTGGAAATTTCTTTTGTCTGCCTGCATGGAAAGTTTCTGTTTGGTGACATTAGGACTTCCAGGGATTTAAAGCCAAATGGAAAAAGTAGATCCTGTATGACCTTGCCCATTGAGAGCAAGCCCCTTGTACCATACCATAGCCCTAGTCTGATTATGAGCTATTACACAAGCATACAACATACAGAAGAGTGCAAGTCCAGCAGAATCCAAATGACAACAATTATTAATCTGTTTGGTTTTTAACAAATAATGAAAGAAAAACAAATCTTCCATGTGAGCAAGATGAACAGACAAATAAGGCCCGTGAGGAATAATTCAAAGGAAATTTGCAATAATTTTCTGCTGTTTGGATTAGTTCAAATAAAAATCTCTTTATTCACAATCTTAAATCCAGGCTATCAGTGAAGGCCTGTTTTGCAAGGCTTAGTCTCACATGCAACTGGAGTTTGGAAAGCAGATTGAACAGACCTCAGAGAGGTCTACTGCTTACCCTTTAGTATGTCAAGCATCATTACAGACCAAATCTGCAAGCTCTCCTTTGAGTAGCCTCTTCTTTTACTGACTATAATGCAGATTGTTTTCACTTGAAGAACTGAAAATAGAAGGCAATAATTCTTTAGTTAGTCAAGTAGAAATTCGCTGAATTATTAACCAGTTATTTAACCAAAGTCCAAGACCACCTCTGAGCTCAGCAGAAGCTCACACATAACATGGAGGAAGGGCAAAGTTTTTGGGATCTATGACCTCCAGTTTTTAGCTGAATGGTGTAATAGTTACACTTCCTGGTAATAGGGAAAACGAGTGTCCTGAAAAACACAGACAGCAGCAGCTTCTCTTGCCTGTGTTGCAGCTGCTCACCACATTAGGGGGTCAGAAAAGAGTCCTTATTTCTGCCACAGCCACAACGAATGTGGGGAAAGACATACCACTCTTACCACACGAGTCAAAGCATTAACCAAAAGGTGACTATAATGAATGTCAGGAAGATTAAATTAGGGTCAAGATAGCTAGATGCACTGCTTGCTCACTGCTTACTCAGAAATAATTTCCTCTTTATATGAGTTATTTGCTCAAATGAGGTTTGTAAGAGCCTGTCCTGGGTTCAGCAGAAGCAGTCATTTTTTTCTCCATCTTAGTAGCTGGTGCAGTGCTGTGGTTTTGACTTTCAGCCTGGGAACAACGCTGATAACACCAATGTTTTTAGTTGCTGCTCAGTAATATTTAGTCTGAACAAGGACTTTCTGAGTCTCGTGCTCTGCCAGGGAGGAGGGGAAGCCCAGAGGAAGTAGAGACAGGACATTTAACCCAAACTGACCAAAGAGGTATTCCATACCATGGCACGTTATGACTACTGTATAAAGTGGGGGCAGTTATTCGGGAGGGTTAGGTCACTGCTGGGTCGGGCTGGGTATCAGTTGGTGGGTGGTGAGCAGTTGTATCCTCTTCCCTTGTTATTTCACTTATTATTATTACTGGTGGTAGCAGCAGTGGTTTGTGTTATACCTTAGTTATTGGACTGTTCTTATCTCAATCCATGGGAGTTGCATTCTTTTGATTCTCCTCCCCATCCGTCTGGGAGCTGGGGGAGGAAGGGAAAGGAGTGAGAGAGAGATTGCATGGTTTACTGAGCTTAAACCATGACAGAGCCCTTAATCTGACTCAGTCTCTAGGCAATGATGTCTGCTTTGCTGGGTCAAATCATGCAGCCACTGAAATCAACAGTAACATTCCTTGTGATTTCAAATGGGGGCAAAGCCTGAATTACCATCTCCTATAGCACATATTTTGCTCTACAGTTACAGACTTAATTGACCTCAGGCTGTTCTCTTCCACTGTCTATGCAATCATAGAATCATAGAATAATTCAGGTTTTACAATAGTCATGCACAGTGGAATCCTTCACTGGGGGGGACCATACTATTGGATCTTTGACAGTACAAGAGCAGAAAGGAAAGCTGCAAATGCAGCTACTGGAAAGCTATGTAAAAAGTGCAATCTCAGTAAGAATTCTCCTCCTCTGGGAGAGTTGTGCATTTCTGTCAGGGCAGAGATAGTAGTACCAGCCAGTTCACCTGGTCCAATCAACCTGCTGTCCTTGTTTGATGCAGTTCAGTACATATCTAAATGATCCTTAGTAACTGTTTCTTTACCCAGAGACAAAAATGACCACCTGTTAGAACCTCTGTCCCTAAAGTGTTAATATAGAACAGATACCAGAGAAATCTGGCATTTCTCTTTGGATTTGCTGGGGTTGTTGGTTTTTTTTTCCCCTCAATGACTAGCCATCACTGCAGGAAAACCTCAGCTCCTTTTAGCCTCAGAATTTAATTCTTTATTCACCCTATGTTCCTCAATAAATATGTTCATTTGGAGCGCTAGTTTTATCCAGCTAATATCCAACTGCTGCTGAGTTCATCAAACAGAAGCAGCAAGGAAGCAAACACATAGAACAGACCAGCTACTTACATTCTTTGCAGCCAGTGATGGGCGGGCACCCAGCTTTTCTTCAGATAAACAGATCAAAAATTAGATCCTTATCCAGACTACGTATGTTTCTCTGTCTGAAATAAATAAATAAATAGACTGAAAATATTGAGAAATGAGACTTTTACATAGTATTTTGGAAATATGTTTTTTAAAAAATAAAAAAGAAAACAAAACTATCAAATAAAAGTTATCAGTCTTGAACAAAGTGATGCAGAGGTGCAAGAGACACATTTTTTGTAAGTCTTCTACTTTGCCTCTCCCCACCTTCCCTTCATTTCCACCCAACTGCCAAATGATTTTGTTAGAGGTAGAACGAAGGGAAAGGAATTTTCCATAGAAATGGAATTTCTTAGGGAAATGATTACCCACTGATCCAAAATGTGTCACAGAAGGACCTCTCTCTGGATGAAATTCAGCCTGACTATGAGCACACTTGTGGAATGCTCGAGGCTTCCTGGGGGTCTGCTGAGACTCACAGGTTGCACTGTTTGAGCAGCCCTATTAAAACTCATGACAGTGCTTTTGTGTTCCCTGGCCATCTGAATCTCCATCCCACACCATTTCTAGAACTCTTCAGAGAAGAAATGAAACAGGCAATATTTCACTCAACAATTGCTACAATCAGATGCAGCTGAAGGAGGCAACTTCAAACAATGTTGCGGTCACTGCTGCTGAAGCTGCCTCCTTCACAAGCATCTTTTTTTGTAATTATCTTCAAATAGGCCTGGAATAAGATTTACAAATACTGAAGCTTCCCCTGAGCCATAAATTCTGATTTTTAGTCATTTCTAGGTAGAATAATTCGTAGTCAAATGCAAAATCTGTTTGATCTAATTAAGTGATTTTGACTCCCTGTTTCACCCTTTTCTATTCAGTACTGTGCAAGATGGAAGAGAAAACTTAACTCTAGATGTTGGAGACCAGCAAACTGAATAGCTGTTAAAGAAATAAAGCAGGCCACTTAAACTCACTGATTTTCCAGACATCAGACAAACCCCTACGAAATAAAGAAATGGAGACCTGTTAAATGAATACCTGAGGAAGCTGGTCTCTAGTGCATCCAGCACAATGGATAAAAGAACACCATTAAATTAATGTTTCCATCAAATCAGACAAAAATATATTTCCTATAATATGATAGCCTGCTTAAATGAGTATCATTCACTCAGAAGAACTGCTAAAGTATTTTAGTGCAATGTGGATGCATATTTAACAGATTTATACTTCAGATGTAATAACTCTTTAGAGATTTATCATGCTTATGGTTTCAAAATCAGGCCTTAAGACTACTGACTACTAATAGGGATATTATTGATGTCTCTTCCTGTGTAGAAAAAAATTATGCAGTACACTGATATTGACTGTCGCAGCTGTGACTATTCTGTGTATGCAATTTTGTTCTGATTTTGAGAGGACTTCAGACCTCACTGTATGTCTTATGCAAAGCCAGTAGAGTTGTCTCCAAAGGGACTTTAGGTAGTTAAAAGGTTATTTGAAAAAGGAACCAAAAATCTATTTAAAACCCCATCATTTTTCATCTTTTTTCTTCCTGAATGAAATCATTTGGGATAAAAGCATGATTCTAGTGTGAATGTGACCTCTGTAACAGTATTGAGTTTATTAATTTCATAGAATTTGGAAATTACAATTTCCTTAAGCTCCTAATGTCTAAAATACATTGTATAAGTCAGGAATCAATATATCAGCAAACATTCCACCCTCTACAAATTATGTGCATATCTTTTCTGAAGAAAGTTCTTGAAAATAGAGATTCTCTGAACAGGAGCATTAAGATGTGCTGGAAGACAGCATTTAGATCCTTTTCTGGAAACCCCCTCTGCAGTCATTTATAAAGCAAATCCTTCAAATGAAATAATGTCAAGACAGCTGACCTGTACTGTCAAGAAGGAATGAAAAAGATAAGCAGCCTCTTAATTAAGGAGGCTCCAAATCATATATAAATTCATATATCAATGGCAATCACTCAGAAGTTGATAGGGAGCCAGGCACTTATCAGTGAATTAATGTAACTCACTTCATTCAGCTGCCACTCTAAAACAATTTCTGTCATGCGTTTTGTACCAACTTTCAGGTATAAAGCATATTGCATGATGCAGTTTGGAAATCTCAAGGGTGTGGATAACTGTAGCATCATTAGAGATTGCAGATGTCTTTCATACATTTATCATTCTTCCTCCTAACCTTAGCACAATTAAAGGACACAGTACTTTTTAAAAGGTATATCTCCCCAACACAAAACTTCACATTTAAAAAACCTCAAACAACCCACACCAAAAGCAACCCCAACTAAACAATAAAAAAAAAAAAAAAAAAAAAAAAAATTAAAATCCAAAAGCCTGTTCTTATGGGAAGTCCAGGAATTCTGACTTTTTTTTTTTTTTTTTTTTTCACCTGTGAAAAAGTACTGGTTTTGAAAAAAAGACCAACTCTCTTCCAGATAGTCACTTCCACAGAAAATCTCTGCTCAGCCCCTGTTAAGCACAAGAAGCTATCTAGATTCTCTAAAAGGTGACATAAATCACATAAAAAGGTGCCATGAATTATTTTGTCCATTTCATTGTAATACAAAATGTCTTACTGTCTCTCTACAGTGGCTAGCAGTACCTTCTCATCTTACTGGGGAAATGCAGTGGAAAAGATAACTCCCAGTCAAACATGTTCAGAAAGTACTGATACCATGAGGTGATATTCCCTAGATGTGCTGATGTAAAGTATAGTAATGGCATGAAACTTCTTGTTTCAGCAATGTCAGAAAATTTTCCCTCACAAATGCTGAAGTTTCAGGAAAATACATTTTGTATTTTGTATTTAATTTTGTAGTGTGTTTGCATTTCACTTGAAAAATAAAACGGGTATGGTGAGTGCTTCCAGAGAAGTTCTGCTAAAGAGTGAAAATGGTTGGCAGAAGCTCAATTCTAAGACCATTGCTTGTCCCCTTGGGACATATACCCACCACTACAGAAGCAGACACTCTCAAGATCTGACCTGGGAAAGCAGTAAAAGCTCATCACAGTAAGAATAATCTGACTTTGCTCCCGCACAGAGAAAACACAGATTCACCAAGCTATATATCACCTGGAAGGGCTTTACAGGTCAAACTTCACATATATTAAATGAGAGAAGAGTTTATTTTCTTTTTGCCTACAAGAAGTTCCTCATTAAAACTAGGTCTGTGGAACTTGTTGCACATATACCCATTGACAAAGTCTGCACAAAGCAACTTGTGTGTTGTGAGTCTGTTACATATGCTGTGAGATGAAGGTACAAAGAAGACATCACTCATGGAATAGATTTCTTCACCCAGCTGATGGCCTTTCATTGTTCCCCCATCTGGAGACAGAGCGAATACACCAAGGATCTCAGGAAACAATTCTATGACATAAGATATAAAGGAGATTTGCCAACTTAAGCCAGTACAAGGTGCAGTGAGATTTTCCATCTTGAATTTGTGTTTTCTGCCTCTTGTACAAACACTCATAGGTAATGTGTGAATTTGTCATCAGGTTCTAACAAATTGATATTTGTTTTGCAGACCGCCTATGTCATCCCCAGCAGGAATGAGCAGAGTGCAGAGCAAGAGGTATTGCAGCTGGTTCGGCAGCCTCCACTGACAGACATGAGACAACTGCTGGGATTTAACAAGCCCCTTCTCCCCACACAGACTGATCCTGCGTTACAAACTTGCCACAAGCTCTCTTTACATTGTTTTGCATGTATGTGCATTGTAACCCCAGCTTTGGGATACATTTGCATTCCCTGGTTACTGACACAGTTGCTCAGCCGAGCAGAAAACTGGGCAGTGTACCTATAAATAACCTGAGATCACCAAAGTCCTTCCAGGTAAAATCAGCCCAAGTGTGACAGAACTGTGCTACTCACCCAACACACATGTAATCAATGTCAGTTATTCATTTCTCTATAAGGAAGTATTAACAGATTGTGTTACATGGGTCACACGATGACAACATTGTTGTCATTCTCTTAATTCCTCAAACTACAATAAGAGTAATCTCCACTGAGCAGCAAATTATGTAGATGAGTAATCTAAACCAGGAGATTTTGTGTTGTTTCCTGAAGATTACTGGAAGACCTTTCTCTAGCTATAAAAGCATAAGTTAATTTTTGCTCTTTCTCTAGAAGTACATACATTTGTCCCTAATACGTTTCAGGAACTTCAAGACAAAAAGGAACTCTCTGTCCTCATCTGTGTACCATTCATCTGGCAGTACTCAGCAGTCCTGTCCTGTCTTGTTCTTTTCTCTCCTCTCTTCTTTCCTCTCCTTCTCTTCTCCTCTTTCTCTCCTCTCCTTTTCTCTTCTCCCACTTCCTTCTCCAGCTCAGTATACGTATTTCACTCACAAGCCTCCCTATTATTAACACTGAAGGAAAACTTTATCATGGAGGAGTAGAGAGCTAAAAAAGCTCATAAATAGGCTATTCCTCTCTCCTTTTTAAAGTCACCAGCTCCTATCTCATATAGATGAGCTACTATGATGTCCTAGTCCAGTCTGTAACAGCCAGATCACAATGCCTCAAGTGGTCTAAATTTCACCACATACATCTGACACGCTGAGAATGAAGTAGGCGATTTCTTCATCAGAACTGTAGAATAAGCACTTACAGACAGGGCCGTGAGTGGAAACTTTCTGAAGGTATACTTCTTAGAATATAAAAAAGAAAATATGTTTTGTTTTCCTCAGAACTTTAAAAACACTAAATTCAATGGAAAAAAAAAAAAATGCAGCATGAGTTTCCCGGTGCTCAGGACGAGCTGAAATTAGACAATGAACCCATAAGCACAAACATAGTTTTACCGTACATTTCACTGACTAGCAGAGAAAATGTAGCAGGAGAAATAAGCTTCTGCTGCAAATTAAAATGTCCCATACCTCACCTTTCAAACTAACAGTTTATCAAACACAATTATGTCACCAATATGAATCATTTCAGTGATTTCATTAGTGATCCTGAAAGGAAAGAATTAAGTCTGTAAAATGAAAGTTTTGCATACACCCCTGAAAACAGCCCTCTTTTTCTCAGTCCCTTTCTGCTTTGTCTCCCCAGCACTCAGGAGAGAGAAGAAGCCTCACCTCAGGTTTGCATCACCAGGTGATGAAGCTGTACTGTAGATATGGGAATTCTGAACCTCAGCTCTCTAATAACTTTTTGCAGAATGATTCTCTATACAAACTCGACAATGTTTTTTGAGAAAATGCTTCACAGCAGTCTTTATCCTGGAAGATTTCCAGGCAGCCATAAGAAGAATTAAGGAAATACTATCTGAGCAGCTAAAATTACCTTCAAGGAAATACAAGGTGCATAAACAGCTTTCTTCTGGCTGTCCACAGGCAGCTGTGACTCCCTTGAGTTGCTGTTTCTTCTACCAGAGAACTGAGCACCAACTGGACCCAGCTGGGTAAATGCTCTGTGTAGGAGTAACCTTCATCACTTGATCAAAGAGTGGACAAAACGCAATGTGTAGCCTGTCTGCTCCCCAGCTAATGCAGACTACAGCCATCAGTTTTATTGCCTCATGTCCCACTCTAGAGGAAGGGAGAAGAAAAATATCAGGCTGCCAAGTAATTATCTCATGTTTCTCCTGAGAAGAAATGAACTGCTGAAACTGAAAGAGGTGTAAGCGAGTTCTGTCATTTGCCTTTAATGTGGCTATTTTTCTATCTTAGTCTTCATCTTTTAGTCTTTTTTTATCACTGTGAGCTGTCAGAACTTGCTCTGGGACATGATCAGTTCCATGTCTCTGGGTTTTGGGGCATGAGAAGGATCAGAAAGGCAGAGGTTTGGTCATTGGCTACTGTTGGCTAAACCTTCCTTCTGAAAACCAGAGAGGACACTTGCCTGGATATAGGACTGAATGTGAGGGCTGGTAGAATCCATATATTAGATGGCTTAAGAGGTGGGATTACACTCAGATAGGAGCCCACACATTGACCAGCTGCCCTGGCAGCCAAAGAGCACTGGTGCAGACAGCAGGGTGAATTGCTTCACAGGCAGGAGATAGAAGAAGGCTTCAAATTAATATACTTTGAAGTCAGGACATCCTTTTACCTTGGTCAGGTGAAAGAGGGCAAGGATCTGGATGACATTTCTTACCCAAAATTTTCTCATAATGAACCAGGTCATCTTGTTTCCATCTTGATTCTCCAAATGAAGGAGAAAGACTTCTGCCTTGAGGATTCTTACTGAGTTATACAAAATGAATCACAATCTCATGCAAGAAAAAAAGTTATTTCCTGTCAGAAAAAAAAGAACAAAGAATGTCAAAGAGTCAGCAAACGCAATGCATGGGCTTCATGACTGAAAAATAAAATAAATAAAATAAAATAAAATAAAATAAAATAAAATAAAATAAAATAAAATAAAATAAAA